>PVKC010013849.1:0-22631 GCA_004027635.1 Crocidura indochinensis
GAACCAACCACCTTAGGTTCTGGATCAGCTGCTTACAAAGGCAAATACCACTGTGCTATCTCTCCAGCCCCTTAGTAACTTCATTTTGATGAAATGTCTTGAAATATGTGAAGCATATGCCAGAGTGTGATTTAAGGGGATGGTTCTTTCCGTCCTCCTCCTTGTCCTCTTCCTTCTTTTCTCTTCCTCTGCATTTTCATTCTTCCACTTCTACTTCCTCTGCTACCTCCTCTTCACTCTTCTCTCTTCTCATCCTTTCCTTCTTTCTCCTCCTCCTTCTCTTCCACTTGTTGTCCTCCTTCTCTTCCTTCTCCTTCCTCTAACTTTGTGTGGCTTTGTCTATCTTTCTCGACCTTCCCTTCTTCCTCACGTAAACCATCCAGTATACCTAACCTCGTTCTTCCAAATCCACCTTAGATTTCATCTCTTGAGAAATTCATTTTTTCTGCACCCTACCCCCAACCTCTTTGTTTAGACACTCAGACCACCTGTGCTCATTCCTTTTGGATGGCACCCCATGTCGTAAATCTGTGGCATTAAGCTTTCTACAAGATGCTTAGGGGAGTGAACACATAAGAGCATAGAGGAATGAATGAGGATAGAGGAGGGGCTCAGTGAATTTTGCTCAATTGATTTCACTGGATTGAAGTAAATGGGTTGAAGGTAATTGGTGGGCAGAGACTCCAGCTAACTTTGAACAAGTTTCAGAAATTGGCTCGAAGAAGACATGTAATTTTTCTCTGTTCATGTGTCTTTAAGAGAACTCGTCAGTTAAGCTCAAAGCAACAAGGATGCTAATTAACTCTGATTAGAGAATTTATTCTCAGTACTTTGTAGAGGGATAGATAATTGTAATGTTTGTAGTGAACAAATTACTTATTATCTCTCTAAGGCATTCCCACTTGGCCAAGAGCTCTTTGATCATGGAGCCGTAGACACACAGGCGATCATGTCTTAGTTTTACATATGAAAGCCTTGGGTTCCTTTAATCCTTATGGGACAGAAAGATTTATCAGTGGAAAACAGATCTGAACCCTCCTGACCTCACCTCGACACAGAAATCCTTAATTCGGGTATAACGACCGTCTGGAAAGAGCAAATGCTTTTAACTAACGTCAACACGCTCTGGCACTCTTTGTAATTAATCAGGGCAGAAAATTCGCAGACAAGAGAGTAACATAGGCCTCTGCAAGTCATATTCCTGTCTAATCAGCAAGAATACACACTTTTTCGTCTCTCCACTTGGCAGTTTCAAAAGGACCATCGTTTGCAAAGGACAACGGCTATTGTTGGGAAGCACTGGAAACGTGGTCAGCCTTTGAAGACCCGTGTTTATTGTTGCAAGCAAGGAATGGGAATGCACTTTGGTTTCAATTAGTGATCCCAAATAATCCCTCACCCCACCCTGAAACCACTAAACCCTCTCTCACTGGGACAAAGGCTGTCTCTATTAAATCTGGGTATTATTTTATAATGAGAGTGCAAGAGAATGAAAATATGAGGACTGAGCACATATTTACAAAGGCACAATTGTCAGGAAGGGTTGGGGTGCTGATGGGAGGTCTTCCTGCCTTGCATACAGGAGAGT
Source organism: Crocidura indochinensis (assembly GCA_004027635.1). Lineage (NCBI taxonomy): Eukaryota > Metazoa > Chordata > Mammalia > Eulipotyphla > Soricidae > Crocidura > Crocidura indochinensis. The sequence goes on from PVKC010013849.1 coordinate 1,589, forward strand.
ATGTCACATGTGGCCCTGGGACTGAGTCCCCACTATGATGGGAAGAGGACAGGCTATGGTCAGGATATAATGAGTTCTCTTGTAGAGACTTTTCTCCTTACATGAAATGGGGGAAGCGGATGTCCTAAAGGGAGTTAGGCTGTTGGCACTTCAGAAGGAACTTCAACAGTTGAGAAGGCGTCTCATATGTTTAATTGAGAATTTAGTTTTATAGCTTTCATAACTCAGATCTGCAAAGATGATGAGACTTGCTGGAAAGACTCAGAGGCAAAAAGGCCCAGATGTAGCCTCAGGGGGAATTCTTGGACCACCCCATGCCTGAAACTGCACTTATGACACTAGAGTGGAAGTGCCTGTATTCTGGGTTGATCTGGGAAGTTGAAAAGAATGTGTTCACAAAGACTCACAATATAGCAGGCATTGAATTCCAGTTTTTAGGGCCACACTTGGGGACTATTTCCAGCTCTGTGCTTTTGAGTTCTCCTATGGTGCTGAGGGAACCATGTGATGGGATGGAATAAGAAAGTGCCACCACAGGTAAGGCAAGAACCTTAACCCTTGTGTCCTATCTCCAGGCTGGCTTCCTCTCTTCCCTCTGTATGGGTGTAATGACAGTGGAGGAGGGAGCAGTTGGGGGCTTATATATATGCTTACTAGGGGATCACACATATGCTTACTGAAGTGATGCTAACAGGGCTTCACATACATGCTCAGAGTCTATGATCTCATGGATGATCATATACATCTTTTCTGGGGTCATTTGCTTACTAAGGGTAACATATACTTACTGATAGTCACATATGTACTTGCAGGAGATCTTATCTATGCTCACTGGAGATCACACTTGCTCATTGGGGCTCACACCTTCTGACCCTGGTGCTCACATAAATGCCCCTCTTGCCAAGGTGCTTCCTTACTTGCAGTGCTCTGGGGTCACATGCTTTCTCACTGAGGGCTTCACACATGCCTGGCCACAGCATTAAAATGTTTTAATCTACAGAGCTACAAGATCAGGCCCATCCATGTGGGTGGCCTAGGAGACTGAATTAATAGACTCACCCTGACAGGTGGGCACTTGCCCCTGAGCCATTGTCTGTGTCTTGTTAGGTTTGGTGGTACTGACAAACAGTCAAAGAGAGACCAGAAAGGAAAATAGAGACTAGAAACTAAGGAAGGAAATGGATAATGTGAAATCAAATGTCTTTTTTAAAAAAAAAAATGTAGTGAATGGGGCCGGAGCAGTAGCGCTAGAAGTAAGGCATCTGCCTTGCAAGCGCTAGCCTAGGACAGACCTCGGTTCAATCCCCCCCACCCCCGTGTCTCATATGGTCCCCCCAAGCCAGGAGCGACTTCTGAGTGCATAGTCAGGAGTAACCCCTGAGCGTCAATGGGTGTGGCCAAAAAAAAAAAAAAAAGTAGTTGGGAAGGAGCAATAGCACAGTAGGTAGAGTGTTTGCTTTGTACGTAGTCAACCAAGATTTAATCCCTGGCATTTTCTTTTGATCCCCAAGCCTACCAGAAGTGATTTCTGAGTGCAGAGCCAGGAGTAACCTCTGAGCACCACCAGATGTGGCCCCAAAACCAAAAAAAAAATGTAGAAAGTGGAGATGTTGCCAATATTAGCAACTATTAAGGCCAGGCCTTTATGATGACAGCATCCCTAGAATTAAAAATGGTGGAGTTTGGGGAGAGGTTTGGGAAGGTCAGGGTTCTTCCGCATCAAACTTCAACCCTTTGGTTGCTGAACTATGTGCTAATGATGTTGGGGGAAAACTGACCACCTAGTGGCTTGGAGGGTGGAGGAAAAGCTCTTTATGAAGCCAGGCAGGTTCCATGAAAGGATTTGAATATACAGAGAATCTCTGGAACACACAGTGGTGCCTACTGGCTATCAGCATGTCTGCAGAAAAACTAACCATGAAAATATAGCTGCCCAGCACAAAGAACACCTGTGGTTGTGTTGGCACTATTTGAACATATTGGGGTGGGGGAGTGATTGGGGCTGCTCAATGTCATCTTGGGGAGATACAGTTCAGCACAAGCCATGTTGCTAGTGTGTTAAGGACATTGAAGAGGATCCAAGGCATACTTCGCACTGACACCATTTCCTCCTATTCTCTGGTCATTTTCTCTGGGATGCTTAAAGGTCTTCTTAAGTCCCCCCTCCCTTTGTGGTCTGTGCAATGTGAATGTCTGCACCCAGGAATTCTGCTGCTGCAGGAAAAGAATCATTGTCTCAATGTTATTTTCAGAACTTTCTCATTGGTGTTAGATCCATTGTTGATAAGAAGGAAAGACAGGAAGTAGATACTCAGCTCATCACATTATTCACTTAGGGTGAAGTAGAAGACTAGGCACTCTCATGAGAACTGCATGGTTACATCAAACACCACTAGGCTGTCCCCAACATCATGAACCCAAGTCACTGGATTGGACTTGAGCATTGAACCATCTGACCAAGTGCTTTTTGTAGTGATTTCCCCTCTCCTTCCAGGTACCTCTCCTCTAAAAAAGAAAAATACCATGATTTGCTACAAGACAAAATAAAAACTTTGACTTAATGACTTAATAAGCACTTAGAACACCTTTAGCCCTTAGTCTAGGCTAAAATATCTTCTGGATTTTTTAAATGATAATTAATGAGAACACTATTCCCTAATATTTTAAGTCTCTCTTTAATTTGTCACCCCTACATGGGCCTGTAGAAATCCAAGTTAAAATCCCCAAAGCCCTTTTTGTTGTTGTTGTCCAGCATCGACAAGCTGATTTTATCATTTCATGATGCAAAAATATAAAGTACCTTTGAGTAGAGTGGGTAACTTTGAGAAAAGAAGACCAAGATTTCTGGCAATTCACCAGACCTAAACTTTGCTAAAGTGTGAATGGCCAATGGTGTGTTAACGTGAGATTGCTCTGGAGAATTTCTTAATGAGAAACTCTGGAGACATCCATCCATGGCCTTTGTGAGAGATTGGTCCTCAGAGATGAGATTTTTTTTTCTATCTAGTAGACTTTGAAAGAAAGCTGTTATTAATTATCTCAATGTATTCTTGGCTAGGGAAATGCAACCATCTATTTAGTAGGAAAGCAAACATAAATCTCCAGCAAGGCACTTTGTATTAATCAGACAAGTGGAATTCCAAGCTTTATTTCTCATGTTTAGTCTTTGTTGCTCTAGGAAGGCAGGGTAGCATTTGTGGAAAGAGCATCGCCTTCGAAGCCATGCAGTTTGTTCCTGGAATAATAACACAGATTGTTTGCTAAGAGACAGAGTGATCTTAGCTTTAAATGCTTACTACAATTCAAGTCTGATAGCCAGAACGTATAGAGAAATAGAAATGAAGCTAAGAGAAGTTTATATTGAAATAAACAGAGAAAATGGAGTATCCTGGGGACTGGAAGGTCATGTTTGGGGATTGAGTTAATCCAGGGACAACTGGCTATTCTAATGGAGCAGTTACTGGAGTCTGTTTCCACATAGATTCATTGGAATCCAATGACTGCATTGGATTTCTTATTTCATCTTTTAGTGGTTATGCTAATGTAGACATAATTTGGAGGGAATTATGGGTTTATTAAGAACCCTCTAGTTCAATGTTCAGGGCTCTGGTTGCCTGAACAACTGGCTGGAAGTTTGAGAAGTGAGTTAAAAATGGTCAAGCATCCATGTATAGGAAAATTTTATGACTTCAATTTTCCTGATGGCTGCATAATATTCGATTGTATATATATACACCACAGTTTCTTTAGCCACTTATCTATTGTCAGCATCTGGGTTGTTTCCAGATTCTGGCTATTGTAAATAGTGCACTGGTAGGGGGGTATTCCTTTTTTATGACTGAAAACCCAACTATAAATATGTTTGTAATGATGGTATTTAAATAAAGATATTATTATTAAAATGTTCAAGCATTGCATTTCTAAATGTAACGGTTCTTTCAATGGAGTCTGGACTTCAATTATTCTGCTTAATAATCACAAATGTGCAGTGTTTTAAAGACAAGAGGACAAAATCCCAGATGTCTTAACTAGTTATTCAAGATTCACAGCCAGTTCATGGAATGGCTGATCTAGAATTCTTACCTTCACTCTGGTGCTAATCACTGAGTGATGCTGTCCCCTGATTTTTGGTTCTTACCTTGGTGTGTCTTTATGGGCATGTGCCATGGTCTTATGGACAATGTTTGCTTTACCCAGATCTGCATCCCATGTGAAATAGTAGATCAACCATCTTTCATTCATAGAAACTTCTGGGTGGAAATCTCATCTCAGTTCTTTAGAGAGGCCTCCTGATTTATAGAAAATGTATGTAGGGCCAGGGAGAAATGGGCCCAAACTGACAGCTCTGATCCGATGTTCCTCATTTGGTTCATTTGACACAAGTTTTTGACTCATACAAGTCTCCGTTGTTTCATCCTTTATATGAATTCCCAGGAGGAATGAAAGAGCACATGTGTGGTTACCAGCTTCTTATCACCACTCCTAACAAATAGTGATCTCCATTCCTCTGGCTCTCCTTAAGAGAAAAATCAGTTAGTAAATTAAGGGCTGGGGGTACAGAATAGCTTCTTTCTCCCCTCCCGGATTTTGTGATACTTTGCACTTGACCACAGCCTTTTATGCCATGGATAGATAATACCTCCCAGGTTTTGTTTTATTCAAAATCAAATAAAATAATCTCAAGAATATCTGTTCATTTTCAAAGTGTGGTTGAGAAAAACTGTGACAATAAATTTCTTTCCAGTTCTGCAGTAACTCTATGTCTCTTATTGATTTGTCTGCAGAGAGATCTTGCTTTTCTGTTCATATACATATCACCACGGAACAATTGATTTCTCTCCAGGGCAGGTTTATCAGCACTTCTGGAGGCTCTATAGTGCTGGTGGGAGCAGGCTCAGTGCTTCTAGTGTGCAGAGGAAAGAACCATGTGTGGGAAGGAGACATTGGGTGCAGCCTTGAAACTTCTGCAGACTTTCTCATTGGGACTTCTGGGCAAAAATTGGAAATCCTGGTGGGGTTGACATCACTCATGAACCACTTGAGCAACTTTCTCCAAGAGGGAGCGTCCCCCTACAGAATAAATCCTACATAGAAGACTTTAGAGGCAGGAATATTACTCTCATCCAAGAGCAGTGTCTGTGCAAAATTAATTTCATTAACAACACTTTTTTTTTTTTACTAGAGGGAAGTCTGTATATTTCCAGAAGACTAGGAACCCCTTAATTCTAGCAGTAAATTTATTGCGTGTTTCCTCACGAGGGTGTGTGGGGAGATTGGAGAGCCAAAAACTTTCTGTACTACAGAGTCACAGGGGACGCATTTATCTCAACCAACAGTGTCTGTTTTTTCACTGGATCAACCTATGCACTTATATTAGTTGAGGTCACACCCACTGCACTGTATGGTGTGGTCATCAGTGGTGAGTGGAAGCTCTAATCTTCTACTGTTTCTTCTCCCAAGTGTCCTTGTGTTCCCCCCAATAGGATTTAATTTAGAAGATGACTTCAAGGAAATGCCACTGAGTTTCCCATTTTCTTTTGCCAATTCAAGTGCAGTGACTGGGTCAGCAAACCAGTGGCCTTGGGGCCTTGGGGCAGGTGGAAGCTGGTTCAATTAAAAAGCACTATTCCTGGCATTCCACTTTGGAGCAGCTTACATCCCAGATAGTGGGTGGGGCTCATTTCTCTTCCTATGATTTAGTGGATGCTTTCTCCTTTCTCTCTTTTTTTTTTATGGTTTTTGGGTCACACCCGGCAGTGCTCAGGGTCTCCTTTCTCATATTTCCTAAAATAATTTTTTAAAAACTGAAGTACATATTAACATAAAACCCAAGATATTCTGGACTGCCTTTTGAGTTCAAGTTAGTTTGCAAAAAAATCAAGTATGCACTCCACTTTTTGTCTCCCTGAGAATCAAGAATCAGACATCCCAGGGCATCACAAACTTTACTACAAAGTCAGCCTTGCTCTTTGCTGGGGTGGTTTCTTCTAAGCTCAGGAGTGGGTTCTCCTGGAAGGAGACAGAGCTATGCCATGCACATCAACAACCTCATCCTGAACCCCTGCTTGTCTTATGTCCCTAGCTCAATCATCTCCCAGTGGTGTCTAGAAGAATCTTGTAGTAGCATGAGACTTTACCTCCTGCCCTTCCTCATGTTCATTCCAGCACTCTGGTCCCTAAGTCACCTCAATTCCCAGCCCTCTATATCCCTCTTATTACTCCAAGATGTGTTGCACAATGATTTCTTCTCCATGACTTCCCCACTTTCTCTTGCTGTGAGAGTGAGATTTTCAAGGATACTTCAATGTTAGGACTTATTTGTGATATGTCATGCCTTGAAAATATTGCAGAGTAATGTGACTTCAGTATATATATATGTATATATATATATATGTATGAAAGTTTGTATGTGCACCATCGTGTGTGCACATAAGATTGCACATAACATATGTGTGCATGTTTGCATACATGAGTTTCAAGGACCTCCCTTACTTTGGGCCTTGGTTCTCTTTCCATTGCTCTGAAAATCTTTTTACAATTTGTGTTTCTTTTTTCAAAATGAGGAGCCACATGCCCTATTAGATGTTAGGATAAGTTGTAGATTTTTTTAGACACCCCATTATGGAGCAGTAGTGATGATGCCTTAAAAAATTAGACTGGACTGTTCTGAGCATGTGTCTGGCAGACTCCATGCTGGCACTGCACAATGACACAGACTTTGGTACTTTGGTACAACTTTGACTATCTGCACTTCCAGAAGATGGCATGAAAACAGGTGTCCGTTCACCTGGGCACAGGAGAGAGAGGCTGGTTTTTGCCTTTCACAGGCCCAGAGAATTCCCCAGATCCATATGCTATTGAGTCAGAATTCCTTACACAAGCAAGTGCATAGTCCTAACCAAGCCTCCATCTTATGCCCTGTATTCATGAGCTCTATCCTCATAGCCATCTTACCAGTGACAATTGAGTATCTCCACTTCTACCCCATAAAACAGAGACTCAAAGAGAGTGGTAGAGTGATTCACCTTTCCCAGACCCCAGCAGTTGTCAATAAAAAATTTGAGTTCACCTTTGTCTACATCACTGTTTCACATAAGAGAGAGTTTTCTCCTCCTTTTCCAAAGAAGCCCTAGGCAATAGCAGTAGACATTTTTCAAGATCACACAAGCTGTTTGTGCTGGGTTCCAAGCCAGAGAGTTTCCAGATATTTTGTGTTCCCATCACAAACTATCACCCCTGCCTAAGTGTCTACATTGCCAAGGTTGAGAAGCCCTGGCTTAACTTCATACATCAAAATTCTCCTTCTTTTATCCCAAAGATAAATTATCTCTCATTACCGTGATTTTGGTTTTGGTTTGTTTGTTCTTTGGCCACACCTCAAGAAGCTCAGGACTGATGCATGGCTCTGTATTCAAGGATCATTCCTGATGAGGCTCAAGGGACCATATAGAGATCTAGGGCTTGAACCTGGGTTAATCATGCACAAGGCAAATGCTTTACCCACTGTACTATTGCTCCAGCTCCCTCATTGCTGTGGTTTGGATGATAGGGAGTTCTACTCAAAAAAGCCTGTCACCTACTAAGCATGACCTGTAAAAATGATTGTGTAGACTGTTTTGCAATCAAATAAGTTGATTAGAACTTTGGTGTGTTTGGAGTTCAAGAGTTCCCCACCCAGGAATGTTGGCACTGGCGGGGGAGTGTTGGGAGTGGAAGGAATTTAGACAGTGTTCATCTTGTCCCTGCCCATCTTCACAAATGGTTGTCCCAGGAAAATATTAGCATCTCTTGGGGATTCATTCTCTGTATCTGCAAAACAGGGACAGGACCCCACCTATCTTGCATTTCTATCCATTTTGGGAAGGAAACTCATCCATGTGGAAAGTATGGCATGAAATTCTCTTTAAGCCTATTAAGTCCTTTAAGCAAAAAGTTTTCCAATAAAAGCAATGCCACTTATGGATATTCTGTTAGCTTGGCATGAGCCTCCAGTTTGAGTATGGTTCTTGGCTTCATTTATTGCCTGTAGTTGTTGGAAACTAAGCATATACCCATTCATTGTGGCCTCACATCATGCAGTTCACACCGATTAATACATCTCCTGCTTTCTGCCTCTCCTGGAGCTCTTTTTACACTGCCTTTTCTATGAGAATTGGTCCCACTGGTTTGAAAGACAAGTTTTTATTCATTGAATGGAGATAAAAAAGAAAGGCATTGCATGAGAACAAACATTCCATCTTATTTTTCCCACTTACTCCTTACTCCAGCTGTTGGAGTTGAAGGGACAGGTCACAGGGAACTTTGGGAGCACCATTGTAAAATAGAGACTGAGGACATTGGGTCTCTCTGGTCACCACTCGATCTGTGGGTTCCCTCATTTCACATATCAGGTACAGAGTAAGATTTTGATTACCCAGTAACCTCCAAGTATCCAAAAGCATTGCTCCATGTTTCCCAGGCCTTTTTTCTATTTTATAATGTACTCAACAAAAGGTACACTGTCCCTTACTCGTACTTAAAAAATGCCTCACCCCTGCAATCCATGCAGGTTAGAGGAATGAATCATGAGTGTTTCATGACTGAGATGTGAACACATAGAGTCAAGCCATAACCTTATGCTGCAGCCTCAGATAGGCCAAGTAATACATGGAGGAGAATACAGAAGCAATGAGTAAAGCCACAGACTGGGACCTCAGCAGTCTCCGAAAGGGGTATTCAACCCAGGATCTGTGGGTGGTGTCATCCCCAGGGATCAGCTGCAAAGATTTCCTCCCCTATTGTCAGGTACCTGAAAATTCTTCATATGTTCATTTAATAGGTATTTATTAAATTTCTACTCTATTTATAGTCTGTGTTGGTCTAAATGGAGTAAGAAAGAAGACAAAAAGCTGTCTACCTGGAGGCTACGCTCCAGGGAAGTGGTTCAACCAAGTTGTTGATGACAATAAATTTTTTTTTCTTTTGGTTTTTGGGTCACACCCGGTGACGCTCAGGGGTTACCCCTGGCTATTCACTCAGAAGTCACTCCTGGCAGGCACGGGGGACCATATGGGGAACCGGGGGATCGAACCGCGGTCCGTCCTAGGTTAGCGCAGGCACCTTATCTCCAGCGCCACCGCCCGGCCCCCGACAATAAATTGTTAGGGTTGAGTGTTCCCAAGAACAGTGGGATGCCAAGGGTAATCAGGAGGCACTCACACCTCACCCAGGAGGTGTTTCTGCTGAGATTCTGAAGAGATCTACCATTAGAAGGTCCTGAGTCATGTGTTACAGATCCAGCAAACATAGACCTGAGCTAGACAGCTCTAAGTGTTTAAGTAAGCAAGGGGGCTAAGTAGAGAGGGCAAATGCATGACAGTGAGATAATACTGACTTTTTGACCCTACCAAGATACAGGATAACAGTAAGACTCACAAACCTGGGTACTTGAGCACTAGGAACTGTTATGGGTTCAGTCATCTCCTCTCTTCAACCCTAAAATTTGGTCTTTTGGAACTGTGCCTGAACACTTATATGGCAAGAAGATTTCTATAGCTGTTATTACAGTAGAAGTGAACATGATATCCTGATAGAGGATCCAGTCTAGTTTAGTGTGCCCCTGTCCCTTGAAGTGACACAGGTTCAGACACACATAGAGAAAATGCCAGGTGAAGACTCAGATGGAGAACGATGTGTTAGTGAAGGCAGAAACTAGAAAGAGATAGCCACAAGTCAAGGGTTGCTGATCCACTTGGACCCGTGAACCTTGGAACTGGGATAGGTTGCATCTTTCAAACCTCTGGTTTGTTGTGTGGGTATGACATGGGAAGCACATGTCTCTAGTGAGTTGCAATGTCTCATAGGACCATGCTGTATTGGGAAAGCAGAAGTCACTCCACATTAATGGAGCACCTCTAATGGGGTAAAGAAACGTCTTCTGGATTCCTCTAGTAGGAGCCACACAATGAGATCACTCCTTTATTGCCTGTCACTCTGCTTTCCAGAAGGTGTCAAAGGGTTTGTCCCTAAAGCAGGATTTGTCCCAAGCCCTGGCACCACCAGGAAAGACAGCCATGCTGGTGGAGAGTAGGTCCATGTCTGCAGTCCGGTTCTCCTGGTTAAAGTAGACACTGAGGGGCCAGTTATATCTCTTGGCCCAGCCAAGGCATTCATGCTATCTAAGCTTCCCAGCATCTCCTTTTCCTCCTGGGGGTCACTCCCAGGTCCTTGAGTGTCTTGCCACTGGGAAAAGAAAAGAAACGGGGTTATGCAGACTACATCCTCTCTGTGGGGAGGTTTGGATTACCCCAACATAGACTTCAGATAATTAAGGGGAAAAATAAAGTTTCGTTTGCCCCAGAGAGCTGCTTTGCTTGAACAAGTGTTCCTCATTAACTAAACAGGGTTGGGTTATTTTCTGGTTCACCCTGCTTGGCCACTACCCCTTCTTCTCACTAGCACAAAGTTCTTTGTCTAAAGAATGGTTTTAAAGAGCCGAGAGAAAATGTGTTGAAAAAGTAGTGAAGAATTCTCTGGTGGCAGAAGAAGGAGTCTTTTGGGATGCAAAATGGCTGCCAGGGACCTGAGCATCCAAACCATGTGGTTTGGAAGGGTTGCATGTGTCTGAGAGAGCAGTAAACCCGCTGTGGAAGTTCTTGCCACTCTCAAGCACTGAGTTGAACACCCTCTTTGTGTTCTGGGTGTGTAGCACTGAGGAAGGATAACAAAGGATCCTGGAACTGCTGACTCTGAAGCCAGTAGGAGCTTCACAACTGTGGTACAGTAGCACCTCTTGCCCCAGTGCCCATAGGCCAGTACAAATGAATTACATGTAGCAAAGAATGAATATCACTGAAGAGGAAACTGAGTCAGTTTGGAGGGAAACTCTATCTCCTGTGTCCACACCTATTGGGTCATTAGGCTAAAAACCACAATGAATCACAAAACATTGGTGGTGGGACTGCTGCACTGGTGAAGGGGGGGGTGTTCTTTACATGACTGTAATCATACAACTATAATCATATTTGTAATCACGGTGTTTAAATAAAGATAAAAAAATAAAAAAAAACAGTCAGTAATGTTGTTCATGGAAGGTGCATGACTGGGTTAGTTTTGTGGAGACTAGTCCCCTTGTTTCTTGTTTGGGGGCTAAAATGGTGGGACATAGTGATAAGCAATTTGGTTATTCCACATTCCTCTCTCTTTTGTAGTCCTCTTTCTACCTCCCCCCCAATGTAATGCAGTCTGTATAGTCTTTGCACCCTATTTGAACTGGGGTGACTGGTATTAGAATCTCAACCTATTGCTGATTCATGCTTAACAGTAGATTATTTTTGATCTGTGAGCCTCAGTCTTTCCACCAGTGAAAGGGATGAGCAAGGAATCCCCCTGTCCCTGTCTGAACCCCAAAGAAAATAATTTGGTGCTTCCAGAAAACTGCCCATATTTGCCAGCTGAATCTAACAAGTGTGTCTTCACATCATGGGCTGGTCAAGATAGGAGCTTGCATTGAATATCAAGGCCTCCTTGAGTGGAGGATGGCATAAGGAACACATTGGATAATGGTCTGAATTTTCTTGAACTTGCCTTCCCAATGTTGCCCTTGGAACCCCCTTCTGGAAGGAAACTCACCACTTCTCTTGGTAGGATATACAAAGGCAAACCAGTGTTTCATTGGCCTAAAGTCATAAGGTGCTAGAGAATAATTGATAGGTTTAGAGTTCTCTCGTGTCTGGTCACAATTGGATCTGACCCAGCTAAGCAGCATTTGTCTTCTGAGAGTCCATTTCTGTGTTGGTTGTTGACAGAACATGAAGAGAATGTTTTTTGTATAAAGACCTCCACTCTAATATTGAGATATAGTGCCAGAACCAATGTTATAAGTCTGTTAGTGATGGAGAAGAAAAATGTTCTTTACTTCAGATAGAAATGATTATCAGTTATTTATTCATCTATAGTATACTTATCTAATTATTTATTTACTTAATGAATCATCATTCCTACCATTCACCTAGCTCATGCATTTTTCAGTTTATCTATGTATATTCACCCATCCATTCATCCATGCATTCATCCATCCATCCTCCATCCATCCATCCATCAATCCACCCGTCCATCAACTTATTCCACTGAGATCCGTCTGTTCCTTCTGCTTTCATGTATATATGTCTCCTTTCCTCTCATCTCTTTAGCATCTCTATGTGTCATTATTTCAAGGTGACCTAGGTGTATTTTATTGAAACTGTGACATTTAATAAGAATGCCTATATAGCCTGCTTTTTAGTCCTGATAAGTAGAATCCAAATGGTTCCAGTTTTATAGAGTTTAGTTTCTGGCTTCTAGAAATTCTGGATTTTATGGCATCACTGTTTTGCACAAATGTGGATTATTTCTTTTGTGGACTTCAGATCAAATCCAAGGACAGCTGTCCCTTGGCCATTTGGCATTTGGGGGCCAGAATGCATACATAGTAGAGGTCTCATTAAAAATTTCTTATTGACTGGAAACATTTTTTTCTATTTAAAAAAACATTTTCTTTTTGTTTAAAGAAAACCGAATAGCAGTTCTGAGGCCAGAATATTTCTCCATTATTTATTTTTCAATGGAATCAGTGGATGTTATGATGGTTTCCACATCACCATGCATTCTCATGGAAAGAGGCAATAGCATTCTCATGGAAAGAGGCAATACTAGAAATGCAAGCAGGCTCTTGGTCTTTAAAGAAGTTCAGTGACCAGAAGGAGGAGTCCTTGCAAAGGAAGACAGAGCAAAATAAAGGCATGGTGGCTTCTTGATGAGAGCCTTTGTCAGAGAGAGAAAGTGGGTGTCACATAGCAGAAATTTCATTTTTCATTCATAGAGCAGTCAGATACTTAAGGAGCTAAAAGTTTTTCGGTCCTCATTGCAGTGGTATTGGCCTGGTTTGAGAGCCAGGGAGAAAAAGGACAGAAAAGAGAAAGGAAGGGAAGAAGAAATGAAGGAAAGAAAGAATAAAGGGAGAAAGAAAAAGGAGCCACAGATGTCAAGTTTCTCTAAAAGATAGTTTTTAAATATACCAGTGTTCTTCCCTTTATACTACTGTGGACAGGTACCATATCATATGATATGTTCAGCATCTCATATTCACTGACCAGCAGTGATAATCAGTTGTCTTCAACCTTTCTATACATACAAAGGAACACTGTGCTGTGAACCAGTGATTAAAGATTACTGATCTAAACATGATAGTCTCTATTTTAATATTTAAAATTTACTACCACGTTAATTTTTTATACACTTAACCTTATCACGGGCACTTGGGTAAATTTATTCAAATATCAGCATAACATGCATTACATGAAAAAATATTCTTTTTTTCCTAGAAGAGAAGAAATACCTAATGGTGAAGCCAAGAATCCTTGTTTTTCTTTCTAAGAATAGAGGACAAAGCAGATCACATGGTAGCCGCTATGCCATACTAGGGGGTTCTCATAAGGCTCCCGGTTGCCAGAATCTGCCCCTGGGTGACTGGAATAAAGTAGCCACACATCTCTTTTCTTAATTAAAATTATCCAAGTTTGGGAGATAAATTATAGGGTGCACTTTAGATGATACTAATGGTTATAGACTTACAGTTGGGTAAAAAAATAAATAATGACAAGTGTAATAGGTAAAACCATTCACATTTCTCGCTTCTGTTTTCTCTATAAACAGAAGTTGATGACCAATCTTTATATAGTTAATCTCTATGTTGATTGTTGAAGTGACAGTTTAGGCTTGCACAGTGCCATCAGTTATTGATGATTTTCCCAATCTCTTGATCGATGTGAAGTAAGTCTTGTTTTACCCAGGACAAGAATGATCTTTGGTTGACTCATTTCTTCCATCTATGATAGTTTTTCAGTTGCCAGGGTTAACAGTCATCTATTGGAAAGCATAAATATCTGCTTTCCTATATGGAGATGATGACGATCATGAATTGAAGGGAGAGTAACTGCCACCCACACTCCTTTCTTTTACTTTTCACTCCTCCAAGGAATAATTGTGAATCAGAGAATAACTCTATGGAAATCAGCTGAAAATGGCCTATAAATCACACTTGTCATCATTTCCCCCGACTGTGGTTGATTTATGATACACCCTAATGCCTCATTGCTGCAGCAACACCATTCTCATGATATGAAATCACACACACACACCCCATTAGGGACTACTTAAAGGCTATACAAAGGGAGAAATCAAAACAAAACAGAATCAGAGTTGGAGAGACATAGATGGGATGCAAATATAACCCTGGAAAATCTGGGGGATGCTGAAAAGACAAGTTAATGTGATGGAGAATGGGGGTAGGGCATAGATTTTGGTCAGTGGGAACAGGAGGCTAATGGACAATGGAGATTGTAGAAATACTGGTTTGGGGATGGGACAGTGCTCCCAGGCTTTTAGTCACCAAGGGCACTCTGGGTCAATTAATGTTAAGCAGAGAAGGGTCAAAATTAACTCTCAAGCAAATATTTGAGATTTTCAAGTCATGTTGGTAGGAACATGTGTTGAGGTACAAGAAGTAGGTCATGTCATAGAAAGGAAGAAGACTAGAGGCTGAACAGCTGATCCTCATTTATCCTTATCAGTGATAAGGTTTCTGGGGAGAAACTTAAGAAACTGCCCTGTGATCATGTCCGCCCACTTTAAGATCACAGAGTTGGAATCCACTTTCCAGTATCTGTTCTCTTAAGAACATTTGTCCTAAGGGGCCAGAGCAATAGTACAGTGGGGAGGGCATTTGTTCTACTACAAGGTGACCTGGGTTTGATCCTCCGCATGCCAGATGGTCCTTGAAGCACTGTGGGGAATGTTTCCTGAATGCAGATCTAGGAGTAACCCCAGAACATCACAGGCTGTGTTCCTCCCACCCCCAAAAAATCCCATGATAAGTCATAAGAAGAGTCAGTAATGAGGTTAATTCTTCCTGGAATGTCCTTTATTTAAACAAATTTCACCAGTCTTGGGTATTCCAGAAATCTGTCGGGGATCATTTTCTAAGATATTTCAACAAAGAAACAGTCAGTGATGAAGTCATAAGAGAAGCTAATGGGAAGCCTTGACTTCCTTGTGGGATTCTCCTTGCCTTCTCTCCCTCCAGGGCACACCCAGCATTAAGATACACAGCCAAGGGAGCAGCAGAGGCAGAAAGAGGGCGAGTTGGGCTTGCCTTTGCCCAGGCATCCAGGACTGGGCCAGCAGCTGGTCTTCCCCAGTCTGTGTTGACTGGTGAGAGACAATCCTGTGCTGCTGAGCCCTACTCTCTCCATATAGTCAGCTGCTTTGTTGGTTTTCCTGGGTTAAGTTTCTTGCTGTGACTTTAGGAGCCAAGCAAGATTTTGGGGTCAGAAGGGCTTAAGCCCCAGAGCTGGTTTGTCTCTCATGGGGACGGAGCAGCCAGGCAGTCCTATGGTTCTACCAAGTGTGTAGAATCTGACTATAGGTGCAGAAAAAGCCAATTGGACTCTAGAGGGCTTCTATGGGGTCATGGCTAGACAGAAATTACCTGGCTTCTTGCTGACAACGTAAATTAGGTTTACAGAGTGATATGTGTATGCGTGTATATGTGTAGAGGGTGGGAGTTGTTTATCAGAGAAATTTGACCAAGTTTGTTTCTCTTCCCCCCTCTCTCTTTCTCTCTCACACACATTTCTCTTTCTCCTTATTTTCTCCTCCTCTCCATAACCCCTCTCTGCTGTTCTTTCTCCCTGTCTCTCCTTCCCCTGTTTTATTTTTTTTTAACTCTCCTCTGTCTTCTTTCTGTCTCTGTCTCTCTCTGACTGCTTGGTAAGGTCAAATTCTGTTTTTTGTGTTTTTTTCATAGTGCTCAGAGCTTATCCCTGACTCTGTGCTCAGGTTATCACTCCTGGTAAAGTTTAGGAGACCATAATAAGTGCCTGAGAATTAAATCCTAGTCAGTTCTGTACAAAGAATGGGCCCTTCCCACTATTGTTTTGCTCTGGCCCACTCAGACCAAATTCTGCAGAATAGACCCCATGGACTAAAGACCCAGGAAACCTGTGGCATAATTCCAAACCTGTCCAGTGAAGTTTGGCTATTGTTTAATTTATTCTTCTATCCAGGTCTTTAGCTGGCTAGATGAAACTCATCTATTATTCATCATAGTATGGAGAATAACTTGTTTTGCTAAAAAATATATCAATTTAAATAGCTAATCTCATCTAAATAAATCATTTCAAAAAGACATCCAGAATTATGTTGGACTCCCTGTCCTTGAGCACTGTGGCCAGCCAAGTTTGCCCTCACATATTGATGTATATATTTAAAATTGGGAGCCATGTCGTTCTTTGGCGATCTTGGATAAGTAGACGAATAAAAAATACAGGCAGTATTTTTTTTTTAGTAGACACTGGCTTTATGGGGAAAGAAAATTTCAGTCACCGACTGGCCTTCCAAACCTCATGCTTTAGATCTTTCAAATTTGATTCCACTCAGGTTGTCTATGCCAAATCTTGAGTTAAGAAAAACTCTTCTCTCCGGCTGACCTGAAGCTAATCTTCCAGGGAAAAAAACTGAAGCATGTCTAGGCAGATAGAAGTTGATGAGAAAGGAAATGCAGGAACTATCTTCCCACAGACAGGTGACTCTTCTGGAACTGGACCGTCTCATGGACTGGCTTCCTGCCACAGCTTTAATGGAGAGAGTCATGAGCACTTGCCCATGACTGAGGATGGTGGCACTTTGTCAGAGTGGGACATTGCTTTCCATTCTATTACCACCCAACCACACAGAGAGTATTTCTCCCTAAAGAAAATCCTTGGACCCCCTTGGAAGGAGCCTGAGCTTTTGAGATAGAGGGATGGACTGTGTCCAATGGACTCCTGGCTGGAGTCCTTAACATTGCAACTTATGGTGCAAGCAGTCTAGATCCGGAAACTTGCTTTCCACAGCTTGTCTCTTGGCCTGAGAGACATTCATCTTGGCTCTTTTTGTCTCTATCCCATGATGTCTCTAGATCTTACTAAATTAGAGACAGCTCTGAGCCCACCTGAAATCTTCCTCCACACCTGAGGATATTGAGAAAGTCACCCTTTGCTGAGTGACCTCCACCCACCATGCCTTTTTGCTTCCTTCTGATTGTCCTCAATCCCCTTAGAAGATCAAACTAAAGTGAAACAAGATAGAACAAGTGGTCTACTTTTGTTTGATTCCAGAAATGGAGCACATTTCTGGGGATTTCTCAGTAGATGCAGTAGTCTTGGGATGCCCACTTCCCAGCCTGTTTCCTGAGGTAACTTCTGTCTGTTTTTATTTCTCCTGTTAAAGATCCATGAGGTAGAGGCCTTCTATCGTATCACTGTGTAACTCCTCACAGACCTGTGTCCCTTTCCTCAGTTTCCCCTTCTCTCTCCTGGTTAGCCAACAAGAAAATTCTTACTCATTTCCATAGTGCAAACATAACTTCCATAATGGCTCCCTGTGGAAATCGAATCCCTTTCCTATTAGTGTTTCTCTGGACTCTTTAAGTCTGCATTCTTGTCAAATGAGTGTAATTGCCCAAGAAATGCCGCTTACTCCTGCTTAACTAAAAAAGTTCCCTAAACACAGGAAATAGGGAAGGATGTGATTTTATCCACAACTGAGCACTGAAAATAAGAGATCTTCTCTGTGGTATGGAGGGATCAATGGATGGAAGGATCTTTCTGGAATATTTGTATCCTTAGTCAAAGTCTCATTGCCAACCTTAGTTCAACTTGCTGTGTCAGTGAGAAGTTTGCTTACTCTCTTAGTTTATTGTTATTGTTATTTGGCAAAAGGAAGATGCCTTTTCATGGATAACTGAGCTCTTTCTCCTCACATTATTGATATTTTCAGTGTACTCTCAGTTTTCCCTGTGGCAGGCAGCTTCCCAGAAAGCCTTCAACACTCTTTATATGACCTCAGCTTCCAACTAACAGCTGGGACTTGTGTAAAAGTTAAGTTATTTTGAGTGCTATTCATTGATAGGAGAAAAAGAAACACTGTATTTCCAGAAATCCTTCTGTCCAAAACTCATTGTCCTTTGAGGGCCACTGACCTCTGTGAAAAGGACTATATATACCTTGGTGACACTATTAGACACCAGCATATGAGAGACATAAAGAAGTCAGAATAAGTGAGTCAAAACCCAAGAGTTGGGGCATGGAAATTGAGTCATGAGGATGCTACATGATATTGAAGAACATGCTCGAAATCAGTGGCTTCACTCTGATTTCTAGGTATTTTTCCTCACTGGACTTTCTGTACCTACTTGATCTAACTCTGCTGAACAGCTTTTAGGAATGAGAAAGAAGCTTGCCACTTAAGGAAAGAAGAGGGTCGCCTAAGAGAAGAGTGGGCTCACTAGTCAACATCTTCCCATTTTTTTTTGTCCAATCTGAAGGGAAATGTATCTGATATAATGGTTATGTCTGTAGCTGTTCCTCAATCTAAGTGATCTGCATTCTTTCAGACAATGACAATCATTTTTCTTGAGACCCATGGGCCTGGTCTAACCAGAGGAGGCATTTACTGGAAAAGGCTTTCTCTGCACAACTTGGGAAAAGCCTCTAGGTACGTTTGGTGGAGACCAGGCTTACTGGTTTACATAAGATGACACCCAAAATATGCTTGGGCCCTAGAGAAAGTACAGTAAGTAGTTAAGGTGCTTGAATTGCACGTGACTTACTCCATCTGGACCCTCAGCATCACGTGGTTCCCCAAACACCTCCAGGAGTCACTCTTTGAGATGTGATCCAACTTCCCACTCCCAGATAAATAAAATTAAGTTTAAATGAAAATAAGTGAAAGCCAACTGACATGGGAAAACTAGCGTGGTAATCCATATTAATACTCACGATCTCAAAATACTGGGCTTACACTGCACAATATTTTCATAGCTTCTACCAAAGAATTGAAAAAAAAATCATTTAGTCCACAAAAATTCCATTTGTCCAAAATGTCTGTGTTCTTCCCATTTTTCTTCTCCTTCATCTATTCATCAACAGTTCTACCCTTTCCTTATTATCACCTCCAATATCCCACCAGGGCCAAATCAGCTGGTAACCAACGGAGGTTTTTACTAACACCTGAACAATAGACCTTCAGGCTACCGGACTTTTTTACCTCTACCCCAAACCCCCACCTCGTTGTGTCTTTGCTCTACATTTACTTGGCTCACACTCAACATGGGCCATGAAATGAAACAATAGCTTTTAACCCCCAGCCAAAAAACCTTGTCTTTGGAAGATGCAGCTGAATAATCAATTACTGGGTGAGCATATGCGAATTTCCCTGGCCACTTTCCATGAGCCTCACACACATCCAATTCCAGGGGCCTCCTCCAATCTCTCTCACCTTCCTGCCCTTCACCCCACCAGCCTCCAGGGCTGTTCCTTCCCTTTCTTCACCTCACTTCCTTTGGTCCATTCTTGCCAAGGTGTGGGGGGTGTCTTCTGGAAGGAACATGAAAGTTCTACAGAAAGGAGGAGACCAGTGGGAAAGGAGAAAAAGTGCAGACAGTCACTTCGAGTTACTTTGTGGGTTGGGGCAAAGACCAGGAGCTATGAAATAAATACTGGAATTTTCTTTTCATTTTGCTCCAGTACGCGGCTCTGTTCAAATAAAGCAGCCATCCAAAGACGACGAGGACCTTCTGGGAGACGGCGGAACCCTGAGTGCGCTCATGTTTCCATGTGCCTAGAGCCCACACAGTGAGATGCGGTGTCTGTGTTCCTGTTTGCTTGCGGCCCTTGCTGTAGTGAGAATCAGAAGAATCTAGTGATTCCACAGAGGTTTCTTTGCCAGCCATGAGAGTGAGCTGAGAAAATGTTTAAGGAGCAGGAAAACTGCTTGCGTGGGAACATCTTGGGTTCTTCTGAGTATTATTTGTGGATATATTTGTCACTTTGGGAAAAATGATGGGATAAGAGGAACATAGTTGGTGGCATATTTAATATAATATAACATAATAATTGGTTGTTGGTGTTAAAAACAACACCACCAACAAATGGTTATTGAACAGCTTGACCCCAAGAAATGCTAAGAGAGCATTTTCTTTTTTCCTGTTTGGTTTTGGAACCATACTTGGGATGCTCACGGCTTACTCCTGGCTCAGTGTTCTGGGGATGCTCCTGATGGTACAGTAGTGAGGTTCAAACCCGAGATTGGCCATATGCAAGGCTAGCGCCTTCACCACTGTACTGTTTCTCCCCATGAGGCAGCATTTTTTTTTCTTCATGTAGAGGGGGGTGAGTGGTATTTGAGAGAACACACCCCGCTGTGCTCAGGACTTGGTTCTGTGCTTAGGGATCACTCCTGGTGGGACTCAGGGGATTATATGCAAAGTAGGGATTGAACCCAGTTTGGCTCTCTGGAAGGCAAGAACCATATGTGCTAAGTCAGAATTTTCCATAGCTAAGTTGAGCAAGAAGATGGGCCCTTTCCAATATCAGTTTACAAGTGAAAAGGTTTGGGGACCACAAGAAGAGAGTGTTTCTCTGTGGAAGACGAGTGCTGCTTTGTTCACTGAGCAGATGTCTGAGGCAAAGAGAGCAGAATCTAAATTCTGACTCATAGAGAGTGAAATTGTGTATTTTGGACAGCCAGATATAGCAATCATGTCCACTCAGGCCCAATATATAGACAGACACATCTTTGGAATGGCTCTTTTCTTCAGAATGTATGATGGCCACAAAGAGAGTTGAGCTGAGTCCAGTTCATATTTACTGAGAACCTACTACCTGAGAGGTGCTGAGGTCTGACATTTTTCCCCCAGCTTTTAAAACTAGAGGAAGGAGATTGCTGCTTCAGGGTTGCAATTGTGAAGAGGGAAAATGAGGTGTGACTCCTTAGGAGTCTTGGATTTCTTTGGGTGGCAGGTGGCTAAGTTTGACCATAGTAATGGTGGTGCAATCCTGAGAATATACTGCTATTAAATTGGCTTGAAATATATTATGCATGGGGCTGGAGAGATAGTATGGAGATAGTATGCCTGCAGAAGGGCGGTGGTTCGAATCCCGGCATCCCATATGGTCCCTGAGCCTGCCAGGAGCGATTTCTGAGC
>PVKC010013850.1:0-22630 GCA_004027635.1 Crocidura indochinensis
AATTCCTTAGTTTATGAATGGAAGGTGAAGGCACCCCTGATTTCTTCTTTCCTAGAAATTATTTAATGGGTTAAATGAAATGGGAGTTTGTGGGAGGGCAGTGATTGCTAGTCTTCAAAGGACTGGAGTTTGTATGTGCAAACTCTTGGCATTGTCTCTTGCGGTGTCCCTGGAGGGACCCTAAAAGGGGTCGCAACCTTGCAGACCAGCTGCGGAGGTTGCTTCTCAACAGGGAGTCGCACACATACACTTGGTGGGTGGATTATGCTCTTCTGTGGTAAAGAATGACTATAGACACAAGAGAGGTCTAAAGCGTTTATTTCACAGGATTGAAGGTTTTTAAGCAGTTTGTAACAAAGAACCAGGTTTTGACCAATGGCATCATGCCAAGACACATTTAAAACATTTAATTAAGCAGTTTGGTTGGAGGAAGTGGAAGAGGGGCAAGGCAATACAGAGGTAGCCAATTGCAGTTTGCCAGGACATTCAGACCAGCTAGGTTACATGGGGGATGTGGCCACAGACCACCAAGCACATTCCTGCACGTACACACTTAGTTGGTATGTAATCTATAAACATTCTTGCGGAGGGGGTTACAGACATATGTGCACACAAGTTCTTTGGTAAATGTTAGGTTTTCAATAAACCTTTGTTCAGAAATTTTTTCTAAGGCTAACATAAGCTATTTTCATGGCCATGAATTAATAATTGACGGGAGCGAAAGTGGGAGTAAGGATTGTTTTCAGGAAAACTAAATTTGTGCTGCTAGTCTCCTATTTGGCAGGGGCTCTGAGCAAATGTTGGTTTCTGTTCTTCTTCAGTAGAGGCAGGCAGGAATGTCAGCCAAAGCGTAGCAGTTTTGGGGGGAACTCCTATGGCTCCCTACAGTCTCTCTTTGTGAAAGGTTAGTGGTTCCAAGCTCTTCTCAGTGAGTTCAATAAAGAGTCATCAATTTAAAGACAATACAGAAAACAGAACAAAACAAACATTAAAGAGTGCAAGAATTGTTGCTCTCTGTGATACAGGCAAGAGAACTGAAAGCCAGCTACTCTGCCACCATAGAAACTCCAGGACTCCAGCTTGAGACCAGAGGATCTGGATCTTCTTATGGGTCTCAGTAGGATAGTTCTCATTTCTGACTTGGTCCAGGGAGGGTACAGGAAAGAGAAAAGGAGGCAGCTTTTATCATCTGAAGAATCCTTTGAAACTCTACCAGCCCAGGCCTAGAGGTCCTGGCCCTATTCCAATTTGGGTAATTACATTTTCCCTATGCAAATTGCTTCCTCAAATTTGCATAGATGATTTGGTGGAAGCCCAGCCTCCTTGGCCATTTTGGTGTCTTTTGGGGAGAGACCAGTAGCAGCACTGACTTCCCAGCCCACTTGGCCTGTGGCTGAGGGCATCATGTACTCTTCAAGGGATCTCGGATTGTCAAGAACTTTCCAGGTTAGGATTTAGAGGTGGCCCAGCAGGAAGGTCAGGACCAGGTCAGTGCCTAGTAAGTCCAGAGGAGAGCCCTTCCTGCTCTCTTCTTTGGTCCCTCAGCCCAGTGAGCCCCTTACCAGTACTTCATGGTTTTAGAAATAAATTCCTTTCTCTTTTCTTTCATATTTGGGGAGTGTACCTAGTTGTCCTCAGAGTGCTATAAAAACTTGGACTATTGCAATGCAAAGCATATGTTCTAGTCTTTTGCACTATCTCTCCACCCTCATTTTCTTTTCTATTTTGTTGTATTTTTGTTTTGTCTTGTTTTAGTATGTGGTACTTGTAGGAAAGAATCACAGGAGGTAGGGCTCTTAATGTGAATATGGGAGGTGCCCCAGCACCACCAGGGTCACTCCTTAGTCCCTGAGCACTAGAAGGTGAGGCCAACCTACCCTCCATCAAATAAGGTCAAAATGGTGCACTTTTCAGAGGGGGTTTTTGCCCTGTCCCTAGTACAATTCAGCAGTGGACTCTGAAGGCAAACTGACCACAAACTGATGGCCTTCACTTTGTAGCTCTTCCATTAGTCAACTCAGTGAACTCAGCAAGGCTGATTAACCTCACTGTCCCTCAGTTTCCCAGCCTATAACATGAATACATCCTATGTCTACTTCACAGAGTTCCTGTAAGGATGGAATTCATTCATGAACTCATAGAGAGCACTTAGTGATATCAACTCACTTTATCTCTGGACCAAACACTACTCTGAAAACTCCCAAGAGCCCTGGCAAAGAAGAGGAGTCTTCATTTCCATTTCAAAGACAAAAGACTAGAAGCACAGGGAAGGCAAGTCGCTCTCAACTCCAGAGTTCATAGGAACATAATGGGACTTGAATCCTACCATTCAGCTGCTAGAACTCCAGATCTTAATTAGCAGGTGTATTGCTATTCCCACTGCTCTATTCTAAACTAACGGCTCCAGATCATTCAAAGGTTTTTCCAGTATCCATTTGCAGGAATTCTACACCATTCACATGAAATTAGTGTCCAGCACCAGGCAAGTCAATCCAAAGAAGGTATATTTCTATTCTCCTTCCCTTCTCATCTGTGCCCACCTCAAGGGATACTCTTCTGTTATTTTAATATATTAATTAAGGAGTCCTAGTGTTGGTAGGGGGACAGTGAGGCCTTTCTCAGCTAGGCCCAGCTCCTGCAGCCCCGTATGCCCAAGGATCTGAAAGCTGCAGGGTAACGGCAGAGAAACTCACAGAGCAGTCAAATGAAGTTCCAGGAGTCAGTCAGCTTTCTTTCACAGTCCTATCTGCCATGTGCACTTCCTCACATTGCCTCTATATTAAGCCTTTTCCAAGCAGCTACTTCTCTACTCCTGGCTCTCTCGGCCTCTGTCTCCCTTTCAGTTGCTTTTTCCAGGCTTCCTAGCTGACTAACTCCCTTTGCAGAATCTGAACTGCTGAATCTGATGCTGAATTGCTGATACTGAATCTGATGCTGAATCTCTCTGTTGAATCTCACTGTTGATTCTTGCTTCTGCTCCTCGCTTCTCCTTCTTAATCCCTCTGTCCCCCAGTCAGCCTCCTCTACCCACATATTCCAGGTGTGGGCAGTTCTGATCATTGAGGTGGGTTATGTAAATAAGAAGTTAGGGGAGGGGATACCCACATTCTCCCTCACAGAAAAATCACATCAGGCCTCTCCCACAAAACAGGCATTAGTAACATTTAAGATTTTCCCCTCTCATTATAATTGCCAGGGAGCAACTCTCTCCCTTTTCCTGCCTTTTTTCTCCCTGCTTCCTGCCTTCTTGAAAACCTAAAGGATCGCGTTAGCTTCTCCTAGCTAACTTTCAAGGTGGGCAGCACCGAGGATATACTGTACTTCCTGCCTCTAAATTTCTCAGACAAGCACAAGTTGTGGCAAGTGGTAGGTGTCCAGCCAGTGTTTACTTACTGTTCCAGAAAAAGGATTCTCTTTTGTGGTTTTGCTCTTTGTTTCGGGAATACCATCTGATGTTCAAGAGGTCATACTTTGGTGTTTCTGCGGGGAACTCGGTATGTGAGGCTCATACTCCAGTCCTTTGAGCTCTTCTCACCCCTGGAATATGATTTACTAAGCACTTAATTTGTTTCAGATCTGGTGTATGTGACTTGGTGGTGGGGGATCTTAGGGGAAATTTTAGGAATTTGGCAGAGACTACAAACAAAACAGGCAGTAGATATGATTTCATTTTGGGCCAGAAGGATAGTACAGGAGTTAAGGCATTTGCCTTGGTTGGTTTGATTCCTAGTACTACATATGGTCTCTTGAGCCCTGCTAGGAGTGATACCTAAACAAAGAGCCAGGAGTAAGCCCTGAATACAATCAGGTATGATTTTCCCCCACCCCCCGCCAAAAAAAGAAAAAACCAAACCAACAAAATGATGTGTTCTAGAAGAAAGTTATACTGGGGAGGGGTGAGAAGTCCTGTCCCTGGTCATGGAGCTGAGGATGGCGAGGACAGTGTGTGAGCTCCAGGACCTTTGGGGAATAATGGAAAACTGGGCAACTACTTCCATAGAACACATACAAGAACTAGAGATATTGGGGTTGCGCTGCAGTGAGCACATTTCAGAGCCTGAACTTGGGGGTGTTTCTTCAACCCCCTGGTGCTTGAAGATAGAGGTGAGAAGTAGGGGCAAAAGAGTTCTGTCATTTTTGCACACAATGCTCTTCTAGGAGGAGAACACTCTGGCTTCTCTTGCACACAATACCCTCCAGTGCCCAACAAGTTGCCATGGACTGCATGCCTATACTTTTTCTTGCAGCTGTATTGTATTCTCTGTGTATGTTTCTCTAACTCCTTTCTGCACTTCTTTTGTAGTTGAAGAAGACCATGTCAGCAAAGTAAGCCAGAACAGAAGAACAAATAACAATTATTTCATTCTTCTATGATATATAGAGTAACAAGTTGAGGGTAGTGACAATATCAATTGATAATAAACCTTGAACACTGGCTTATGGACCTGAGAAAGCCAGGCCAGATTGGGAACTGGTGAGGGGAATTAGTTAGCTGGAAGTAATGTGGGAGTGCCAGTGGAGGGTCTGATCCTAAAAGAAGTCACAGTATGCACCAAAACCATAACTAGGAAACAACAAAGAACTGTGGGGAGGAGAGGAAGGTAAGATCAGAGGTAACAGAGAGGTTGGGGTGGAGAGTAACAGGCATTTTGGTGGCAGTGGGTACAGTAACTTCGATGATTAAACTCAGAAACTTGAACACTAAAGTAACCCTATAATCTATAATAATATCACATAAAATATATAATAAAAGTATATAATGTATAAATTATGTTATAAATATAATACATTATATATAATATACATGCCTAAACTATAATATATATATATTAAACAAAGAGGACCAAAGGCCCCCATGTTATCAATAGACACAAGAAACAAGATGACTCAGTGATGTAAGGTATTTGTTTGGCAAACATAAGGTTGTCCAAAGTCTGAACCAATCAAATGGTGACACACTCCTTAGTTTTGCTTCAGACCTCTCAATGAGAAAGGGCCTGGAAGATAGCTCAGTGATCATCATCAGGGCATGGTGCTATCCCTAGGGCAAAGGATGCCTCAAGAAAACTATGAAAATATCAGGGACCCCAAAGGACACAATAAAATTATATCAAAAAAGAAAAGGAGAAAACACCCCTAGAAACAATCGCCTGCTCTCAGGAGGTGCTAGGAGCAGGTACTCAGGGCCAGAAGCTCCATTTTTGTTTGTGTAGTTGGTGTTTGTTTGAGGACCATGTCTCCAAAGTACATCAGGTAAGACAAGGGTGCTATTTCCTGAACCAGGTTCCAATACTATTGCAACTTCTTAGTGAAAGATCTGGAATGGTCCTGGTGTGTGTGTGTGTGTGTGTGTGTGTGTGTGTGTGTGTGTGTGTGTGTGTGTGTGTGTGTATACGCACACACACACATATGGATGCCTCTGCTTCTATGTGAGCCAACCCCTCGGAATCAGTTTATTTCCCTTTTATGATCACTATCTCTCCCTCTCTAAAGCGCCAGGATGGGCTTGGCATTCCAGGAATTGCTTGCAAGTGGTCCTTCAAGCCTCGAGCCGGCCTCTGCTGTCCCCACGCAGTGCTCATAATGGGTCCTCCCAGGGACAATTTGCATAAAGGATAAATAAGAGAAACACAATGTGAAGTTTATTCATTTTTAAATCCTGCAGCGTTTGTGATTGAAGGCCCAAGCTCAGATGTTTGCCGGATGCGTCCCATTAAGACTCAGGGCTTTGTCTAATGTCTGCTCTGTTCCTGCAGGGAGGAGGGAATGTGCACTCTCCTTCCCCACACTGGAGTGCTGTTTCCAGAGCCTTCTGCTCCACTAGGGATGGTGAAAAGGCAGGCTGTGTTCTCTTTTACCAGGCCCCTTCACTTTAATTTGCTGTAACCGAGCCAGCACATTAAATACAAAACATATTGATGTCTTGAGAACCCGGGAGGGTCTTTACCCTTCCTTGTCAGAAGAGCCTGGCATGCCAGTAGGGAGAGGAGATGAGGTTTGGAGTGCATTGGGGTAGTGTCTCTGGCAGGTCACAACCGGTCAATAGCCAAGAGTTGTGCCCTCCCAGAGGATGGGCAGGGGCCCCTTGTGTTTTTGCACCTCAGAATCAGAAAGACCATGTACACAGGATGGCTATCATTGGGCCAGGTTCATTGTGGGTACAGCAGTGGTTAATAGATGAGTGCTATAGATGGGTAGAAGGAGGGAGGAAAAAGTGGAAAGAAAAAAGAGTAGGAAGATAGAAGAAAGTTATGAAGGAAGAAAAGGAAGAAAGGAAGGAGGGGAAGAAGGAAGCAAGAAGGAAGGAAGAAAGGAAGGAAGGCATTCAGGAAGGAAGGAAGATGAGGGAGGAGAAGTGAGGAGAGCAGAATGCCACCCTGTAGTCATGTTTGATTGGGTCTGGGCATTCCCAGGTCAGTGTTAACTAGTTTCCAAGACAGTGCAAGAATTGGAGGAAGTAAGAGACCTAACTTTGGCACCTCTTGATTCAAATAGCCCTGGGCTCTGAGACTTTGGCAGGGTGGATCTGGCTGTCATGATGCACATATTTGTCATAACAAGTGATGCAAGAAGAATTGAGGCATCTCCCCTAGCAAATCCACAATTTTCCTAACAGCATGTCTCCAAGGCTGGAGGAAAAAAACAGAGGAGGAAGCATAGTCTCACACTGAGCAGGACAAGAGGGACCACTGCACCGCAGTCTCATTCTTTCCTTATGCTTGCAAGCAGCTCCCAAACTCAGGGGTGAAAGCCTGCCTTCTCTCCTTGAGGTGACTAAATATTTAGCAAATTATTTCTTTTTCTCTTGATAAATGCACTGTCCTAATAAATGCTGCAGTTAGGTGGCTATCTTGCATTTTTTGCACATGTATTATGTCCGATTCTCACATCTTTAAAGTTAGTATAATTAGGATGCGAGACTCAGGTAGTTTAAATTAATTTCAGAAGGTCATAGGCCTTAGGATCAGTTGGACTCTAATTCAAAGTAGTGTTGTTTTTAGTAGTGGTGCAATTGTGCTGGTAGTTGATGGTTGTGTGTAAGCAGTGGAAATGATAACAGTTGTCTTGGTAGTGATGATGCTTATGTTGTTGGTGATGATGTTGCTCTTGGTAGCAGTTGGGAAATTGGATTGGGAGCGGTAGTGGGAGCATTGTGCTAATGTGATGGTGGTGGTGATTCTGTTGGTGGTGGTGGTAATGGAATGATGATAGTGTTATTAGTGATGACCATTGAGTTGTTTTTGGAGTTGTTTTTGTCAGTAGTTGTAGGAGAGGTGTAGCTATGTCGGTAGTGTCAGTAACAGATGTGTTGGTGGAAATAAGAGTAAGAACAATTATGAGGTGACAGTTTTGGTACTACTGCTGATAATGGTATACTTAGATACTTAGATTGCTGTGGACAATCATAATAAAGATTTTGAAGAAGTTACTTGCAAAATGCCTAAATCATTAGCTCTAGTTTCTTGCACTGATATGTCTTAGTGATAGGAGCTCCACAGGCTGGAAAAGATTCTGGATATGGGGGCTTGTCCCGGAATCCAAATGCAACAGACTGGTTGGACAGTCTGGAACATGATCCTATGAAATACAATTCATTGTTGCCAGATTTTGTGAGCACCATCTGACCAAATAGGAAACCCCCTCCACTGTGGGATTTGAGAAGCATCAAAACCCCTACTTCTTGAGTTCTGGCCTATGATGACCCACATATTCTCGACTGTGTATATTACTTGAAAATTCCATTGTGACCTAGTTATCTTAGGAGTTAAAGCATTAATTTTACCCTATGATTGAAATACACATTTTCTACTCTGGAAATTTCCTTGAGTGGATTGAGAGTCTCCTTTGGTCTAATCAAAATACATGACCAATTTTGATTAGCAAGGTGGTCAAAAGGTATCTCATTTAAGCATCCCTATCCCATATCTCTATGGAAGGGACTCAGTTAAGTCCTGTTTTCCTCAGATCTGAAGGATTAAACTCCTGGCAGCTGGGGGACAGGAAAGAAAGAGAGAAAAAACAGGAAACAGGAAACAAGGAAAGATATCTGGATCTTGGAGACACATGTCATCTGCCAAAGCAAACCAATGGCTGAACATGGGGCTTTGCATCACAATGACAGTCATGAAGTTGACTGGCCCCTTACTCCTGTCTGGCCCAGTCAAGGTCACTGACATTAGAGAATTGTGTCCACAAAGACACATTCCCTGGAAACCTGTGCTAGACAGTGCTGACCCCAGTCTTGGTAAAGGCTTGAAAGATACTACACTCAACACAATGCTCAATGAGCACAGGAACATCAATGCTATTTTTGTTTGTTTATTTGTTTTTGGTCTACACAGTAATGATCAGGTATTACTCCCAGCTAAGCACTCATGAATTAACACTGGCAATGTTCAGAGGACCATATGGGATGTTTAGAATTGATTGAAGTCTGATTAGTTGTGAGCAAGGCAAGCTCCTTACACACTGTACTATCTTTCTGGCCCCATCAATGCTAATTTAATCATGACAAGTGTCTTGAAAATAAGATGCCTTTTTCTTGTTATTATTTATTCCCATCTGCAGATTTGAAGGCTTATTCAAGGTGTTACAACTATCAAGTGGCAAAACTAGATTTAGAAACTAATCCATTTTATCCATTTATTCTTTCACAGATTTTTGACCTCCAGTTGCATCCCAAATACTAGTATAGACATTGAGTCAATACTGATAAATGAGAAAAATATTCCCCAGGCTCAGAGTCTAAGAACTTAGAAAGTCTAAGAGCCTAGAGACTTTTTTTTCACACACTCTCCATATCTGTTGCAATGCAAAGTAACAGGAGAATACTGAGAGCAAAGGAAGAAAGAGGTTTAATAAACACAGACCCAAGAATGTTCAAGAGTTGAGAATTCAGGTCATTCATTGTGGGGAGAAATGGTCTCAAATCCCTTAGCATCATTTTTCCAATCCAATGCATCAATCACCATCACACTGGTGATAATAGCAGTAAGAAAAGATTAAATTATGCTTGGCTAATGTGACTTGTATGCTAGGAATTATAATATATTGTGAAAGATTTTTATCAGTGATTATTGAAAACCTATCAGAACCGACATGTTAGTCTTATAGCTAATCTCTTTGTGGGCATCACCCTGAGAAAGTCTTGCTGGCTAATGCAGACAATCGTCCCACATGGTTCTGGTGACACAGCCCTGCCCTTTAAAAACAGTTTATGTCTGGAGCTAAACGTAGGAACTGTGGGTCAGTAGGAGGGCCTTTCTCTTCCCTCTCCAAAAAAATGGCTTTAACTACCATCAAGAGAACTAGCTAGTCCTTGCAAGGATGGGTGTGATTCTGGTCTATTCTGTGTGATTGGTTTTTAGAGGCAGAGTTAGGTTTTGACCTTCTTTAAACAAGGTGGTGCTAGGTTTTCATCACTGATCAACAATCCCATTAATTGCAGCATCTGAGATTATATAAAATCCACATAGATTCCATTCCTAGCACTAGCAAATAGTGATTTAATAGGAAGTAGGAGGTATTGTATCAAATTGATTGAAGGCTAAGACAATTAAAGGTCTTATTCAGGTTGAATCATTGCGCCCCTCTAGGTTGGTTTCAAGTGGTTCCTTTGCATACCATTCCTATCCCCTAAAATCATTTGTGATATCAATGTCATTAGGATGGAGATCAGGGGCTCATCATTGATAAAAGGATCCTCTAATCATTTTCTGAGGGACACAAATGACATGGTGCAATTCCTCTCAAGTGCCTAATGCCACAGTGCAATCTGCATCACACAGTCAATGAATGATCCAACAGGAATCTAAGAAAATTGACTTGGACCAGATCAACCACCAGACATCAAGATTCATCATAGGCATAAATGTAAACCTGTATCTGAGGAATAGATAAACAGAGACACTGAGTCAATATCTAAGGTCCTCTAGATGCTTTATGGCTATGATTTAACCATCAATATTTGTAGGGGTTAATTTCTGGCCCATTTTCTACCTCCCTATTCCTGGCTTCTAGTTTCAATTCAACCTCTAAATAACTGCATACCCTAAAAGATGTTCACAAACTGGACATAATTATGGTATCTTTAATCATTGTTAGGTAATCAGGTTCATAGTCTTCTATGGTTCAAAGTCAATTTGCTTACTCTAGTCCTTGGAGGGTTCTGTGTTGACTTGGTGGTGAGCTGAAATGCAATCACAAATAGAATGTATTTAAAGAAGGGGAAATGAGAAAACTTCTTGGATGCAGATACAGAAGAATTTAGAAGTTCTTTCTAAATTAAAATATCTATGAACTATGTTGGGTTCCGATGAGCCCTAAGATGTTACCATTGTCACTACTCTTCCTCCCTGTTTGGTCCTAAGTAACCTTTGTGTTACCATGATTTTGATATGGAACTATAGGTTTTGCCTATATCATGAATAAAGTAAAGAATATGATGAAAGTAAAGAATAGGTAGTAAAAAAAGAATAAAATAAGATTGAAAGGGCTTTGGAAAAAATACACACTAGGATCCAGAGCATGGCGCAACAGTAGGGCATTTGCCTTCCATAAAGCTGATCTAGGAAGGTCCAGTTTGACTCCCCGGCGTCCTATATGATCCTACAAGCCAGGAGTGATTTCTGAGCGCATAGCCAGGAGTAACCCTGAGTGTCACCAGGTGTGCCCCCCAAACCAAAACAAAAATAATAAAAAGAAACAAAGAAATAAAAATACACTCTATTCAAGTGCTATCATTAGTGCCTAATTATCATCTCTGGAGTGGTGTCTTGATAGAAAGTTTTCAGTTTCCCTACCCTCCCACCCTCTTATTTTCCTCAGTTGCCCTTTGTGCATAACTTAATTGCTTCTCAGATAGTTCAAAGCATCCTTGTGAAAAGGCCATTGGGCCAGGCAACAATACTTAAGATATTTTATTAGTGCACAGGGCAGGATGCAGTTACAGCAAGAGATTATAACAGGAAGAGGATTTTGAGGACCTCCACATAACTTCTGCAGCCAATAGGGGAGCCATAGGATTTTTCTGAAGCTCCATTCCAGGGCCCTTCCCACTGGGCCTGTCTGCCCCCTGCTGGCTGGCCAGACATGGCCAGTGACTCTCAATGCTCAAGCTGGTGATAGGCCACAAGATCAACCTCATGGTTTAGAGGTGCAAACAGCTTTGGATAATGGTACCATGAGACTTAACTTGTCTAGTGGAAGAAGAATTGAGTCCTCATTTCAGAGCCATGATGTGGATCAGATTCTGCCAGTGGTCATGGGCGCATCTGCCCCTCTTTGCTCTCTGAGCACTGTGCTAGGTGCCTTTCCTAATGGGGGAAGGTACCAAGCGCTTCATGGCACCTTGGAAAGGCAAAGTTCTCTCTGTACAGCTAGCTTCCTCCCCACACAGATTCCCTGCCAAGGAAGGCTTCCTTACTTCACTCTCTGCATCAAACATCAGTCACCTTGAGTCCTCATTTTCATTAACCTTTATCCTTGACCTGCAAAGCCCAGTCTGAACAAAGAATTAAAATCTGCCTGGTCTTTTTTCTTTTTTCTTTTTTTTTAGAGTTCCATGCATGTGCTTTCTTGAGCCAACAGAAATGTATGCGATGCACTTCCTTCTGTGGTCTGTCTTGGCAACCAGAGACAGACATGTTGGCATCCTCCAAACTGCCCTGAAGACCGAATGCCTTGGAATAATGGATGCATCATCCTCGTTTTTCTAAAACTAGCCTTTGCCTGGAAGTCCCAATGTCCCTAGAAAGAAGCTGCCAATGCTCCAGCATGCAATCCAGGCATACCCTCCCTATGCCCTTCAGGGGGAATGCCCACTCCCCACCCCCCAGCTTGGGTGGTCCACAGGATACTGCGGATTCAGGTGAGGCTCAGTGTGGTCGCTGCTGGGCTGACAGTGATGGACAATCTGGAGGAAGTGGGTGGGAATGATATTCAGCCCGTTTCAGCGACTCAGACAGGAAAAGTGGGTGCTATCAGGCATGACCAGCAAAGTGTGAGCTATAAACGCCCAGGGTAAGCCACTAGCACAGCACCTAGCAGGAGCCCCGGGAAGCAACCCAGATCTCTCGCATCATTTTCTCCCCGCTCCCTTGGCAGATTCACAGCAGTGTTCTTTGGGCTGAGCAGGTTTGTTGGCTGTTGTTATGGTTGCCAGAGCTCTTGGATGTGTGTGTGTGTGTGTGTGTGTGTGTGTGTGTGTCTGTGCGCGCCCGCGCGTGTGCAGGAACGGCTGCGCGTTTTCTCCAGAGTGACTGGTTTGTGCTGTCATCAGCCGTTGTTTTGGTAAATGGCGAGTTAAACAGATATATCCAAGCGTAAAATCTAAAAAATGTTCCCTCTGGGCGCCCGGGGGGTGTTGTTTGAAATCAACTACATATCAATTGAGCAGCGGCGAGCGGATCCGATGATAAATTCCAGTCCACAGACGCCTTATAAATTACATTTTTTTGTTCGCGATCTTGCCTCATCTCAGCTCCCCAGAGGCCCTTAGACTGAGAACTATGATTGTGTTGGAGAAACGTTTGCTCAGCTTGAGCGAGGCCATTAGCATTGCATGTGCCAGTCCGTCCCTGCGCTCCCCCGCCCCCGCCCCTGGCCCCCCTCCCGCCCCTTTAACAAAATACAATATGTGCCTGGTAATTTTTCTGTTCATTATCTCATTGTTTTCTGTAAGTACAAGGTTAGATTGAATTACTGCGGGCTCCGCTGTCTATTTGTAATTCTCCTTCCATGCCGAGCTGCTAATGAATGGGCAATTTAGTCAATTCTTTGTAACGGCTTCTTCTGTGCGTCAGCCACTTAATTACTCTGAGCCTTTCTCACTGCTGCTTTATTGCACGGAAAGTCGGGACTGCTTTGAGGGCTTGGCACAGGGATCTCCAGCTTTCAAAAAGGGGAAAAAATGTTTGCAAAAGAAACTAGGATTCTGCATCTATTCCCTGTTGCCGTATGTAGATCTCTGCCCACGTTGTGTACTGTAGGGGGAGTGGCAGGTGACCTTCCTCCTCTCCTGATATTTGGGCTTCATCTTGCCCCTGTCCAGTGGGAGAAGGTACATTCTCCTACTCAGAAAACTGCCAGTGAGGATCAGTGCTGGTGTTTTGAAATATTGGTGTTATTAGTCAGAAGCCCACCATAGTCCTGGGTGGAACATCTGTATGGAGCACTTGGCAGATTCACCCTAGAGGACACAGTGAAGTTCAGAATAGCCACGTTTTAACATAAAGGAAGCTTGAATATGGACTAGTAGGGAAGGTGTGAGTGGGATAGGCTATGGCACTACCAGGACTGGCATCTCCAGTTTCCTTCTTCTTCTAGCAGAACATGGGTGCCCCAGAACAAAATCCAATGTTTTCCAAGGTGGATGGAAATGTAGAAGAAGAAGTCTGACAGAGTAAGGAACTTTGTACCAGTGGCAAGGAGACAGAAAACCCCAGGGAAGGGAAAACTTTAACCAGAACATCAGTTTTCAAAGAAGCACCATTGAAATGCCTTGTCATTCCCATTGCCCCAGAGTTCAGGTGTATGTATAATTTATTGTCCAACCCAGGACACTTTCGGAAGTGAAAGGGAACATAATGAATCAACATGCTGGGCCACAGGAGTAAGCTGGGACAGTCCAGAGCCCCCAGTGGACATGAGGACTCTGTGATGGGACTGCATGGCAGTGGCCTTCTAGACTTACCATCATGAATGACAAGGACATGATCTGGGTCCCGCCTCCATCTCCCACTGTAGCTTGTGTGTCTGCTTCCACCTTCCAGAGACACTTGTTCCGTCACAGTGGCTCATGTTTAATTGCACTGTGAACAGACAGGTACCACTATGTGTGGTTATTGTGCTTGGCAGGTCTTAGGAGGATCTTAGATCCTCCAGTGCCTAGTGCCAATATGGCGCTTGTTCACAACTTGGCTATGTGTCTTGGGGAGGCAGGGAAAAGTCCAAACAGGTGGATTATCTGATCTAGAAAGGAGAAGGGCCTGACTGGGCCACATAATTATGTGGCTTTGACTTTGGGCCCCTGGGCCTGACATTGCTCGCATCCCATTTTTGCTGTGTGTGGCCAAGAAAATAGAGTTCATGCAAGTGCTTACGGTGTCATGACTCTGTGCCAACTGCAAGTATAATGGGTAGAGCCTTACTACTAGCCCCCTCAATATGGTGGACACCTAAGTTGGATCCCCAGAATCCATAGACCATCCCCACACTTTGTCTCATATCCCGTTTCCTCCCCTCCTGTCATTTCTGAAGGTGGATCCTGGCTCACAGCAGAACAGGAGAGCTCAACTTTCCTGGCTGGGTTCTAGTAGATCCCTTTGTAGGAAGCCTTCCTGGGTTGCACTAGTCTTTTCTTATCTCTCTCTTCCCTGAGCTTTGAGCAGCTCATACAGTTTGCAATAGATTGCAGAGTGAAGTTGCCAATATTTCCTCTGTCAGATTCAGGTTTCTAGCATAAGGGGTAAGGCTAGGATATAGAAGTGAAAGAGAAGGGAGATGAAGGAGCAGGAGGAGGAGCAAGAGGGAAAGAAGGGAGAGTAATTAAAGCAATGATTTGCTATCCTTCATTGGATTTTAAAAAAAAGAAGCAATCCTGGTGGTGACTGCTGTAAGACTAGAAGTTTCTAGTTCAACATGAGTTGACCCTCTCCTTCCTGCCCCAGCCCAGGCAAGTTTCTGGCAGAAGACCCTCTCCTGCCTGTCCCAGCTAATGCTCAAATCTGAGGCAGGGAAGTATGATCCAGCTCTTTCTCATGAAACCCTGATATCTCCATAGTGAGATATCACTATGAGGCCCTTGACCTCAGACACCAGATCAGTGAGTTTTTGTGATTAGGTCCCTGTGGTCATTGCCAGTGCCCCTTTGGTTCTGAATCCAGCTTGTGGAACTGGGGCATGTCTATGGCCTTGTCCTGCCAAGAGAGTTTTCTCTAGGCCCAGAAACTGCTATTCTCTTGCATCCAGTCCTACACCCACTAGGCAGTGCTCTCGAGTAAGTTCTGGCATCTCCATGTGGCAGAGGAGTTCCTATTTCTATGTAAGCCTATTCAGAGATTCTGCAGGGACTGTTACCCAGATAGACCAGGGTCTAGTTAGGATCCTTGCTTTCTAAATGAGGTAGCCAAGCTCTGAAGTTAACTTGAATGTTATACTTAGCACAGGTCTTAAGTGAGCAAACCTAGATTGGAACAAAACTATGGATTCCCGGTAAAGGAATCTCCAGGTGAGTTTGGCCCTCCAGGAGCACTCTTTGACAATACCAGTACAAGGAGATGAAGGTGCCAGAATGAGAATGGAAGTCTCCTGCTCTGAAGAAAGGCCCAGGAATGATCTCCAGGCACATGTCATGCACTTATTGGATATCCCTGAGTCCTGAGTCAGAGATCTTTCTGGTAGACTTAGAGAAGGAGACCTGGGAGGCAGCAAAAATGAATGAAATATGGAAGTAAAACTCACATGAACAGAAGCAGGAAGTGAAATCCATGTGGTCAGACCCGTCCTGGCTTTTCTGGCCTCTCCCATGGTCACTGATATCTATAATGGACTAATACTGAAATAAAAAATAGCCAAATGGTAAGAAAGCATGAGAAGAAGGTCTTCTGAACTTTTCAAGTATTTGGGGGCTTATAAATTGGAGTAATACACTTTATCTACCATGTAGAAGTAGAGTGAGACAGAACTTGTGAGTCTGGGGAGGCAAACAATATGTGTCAAGATGATGCTTTGCTGCCTCAAAAAAGACAAGATTGACACAGGGTCAACCGAGGAAGGGTTAAAGAGACTGCAGGGGAGGAATAGATGGGACTCAGATCTTTCAGCCCAATCACCCAGGATCTGGTGAGCACATTCAAAACACCTCTGCTACCCAATGTGTAGGCAGTCACAAGCACCGCTGTGCATTTTGGGTGAGTAACACAAACACAAGCTTAACATAGCCACATGTCACACATACACTAAAACAACCCAAGAGATGTGTATCTACATAGCACACTTCCAAAACCTTCTGATTGTACACAGTCCCGGGATTTCAGACACTTGTGTATTCCTACACACAAATGCACCATAGGTCTATCTCCACAAGCACATCATATCTTCATATAAGAGAACATACACACAACTGCTCCCATATATGTTTCCTGGTGACTTTATGGCTGCATGCAGCCTCATACTTAGATGCTTGCATGTGTACATAGGCAGCTTCCAGCAGCTCCACTCAGATGAGCTCCCCACCCTGGATAAACTTCTCTGCCGCTTGGTTATAATCTTTCATTGGAACTGACAAGTTGATAGCCCCTGTTTTTCTAGGAAGTGGCCTTCATGCTGCCTATTGATTTCCAGTGGCTATCAGGTGCCTGCCACGGCAGTGACAGGTCCGGTCGGAGGTCAGCCCTTAAATAAAGCTTCTGGATTACTAAGCACCAGCCACTCCAATGAAAATGGAAATTGGCAGCCCTGGCTCTTTTTTATGGGGCCTGTTCCTGTCGACAAGGTTCAGCCCAGTGACCATCTTCTGTTCCTACACCTGCCCTGCCTCAGACCTGGGGTGTTGGGTGGACATAGGCTGATGTTTCTAAGGGGGACCTGGGTTGGTGATTGGGGGAAGGGACAATAGTTTTTAGAGCCTGAGAATGCCTGTTCTTCAACTCAGACTGGGGCTGTTCTTCTAGTCTCCTTGGCATCATACAGCTCCCACCAGTCCTAGTGTGCCACACGGGACTTTCAAATCCTTGGTTCTTGGAGTCACACCCCAACTCCTGCCCAATTCACCCAGTTCACATACCCCTTTCTTTCACCATGTTGTGGTCCAGGATATGAGGTCCATGGAGGTGCTTAGAATTTCACACAGCAATGCAAGAAGATAGTTCTTCAAGGTTCAATTTTTATTTGGGGAGGGGGCTGTGGTTGGTTTACATTTGACTGTGTTTAGGGCTTTCTCATGACTCTATACCTAGAACCTAGGCTCCATCCAGGGTCAACATCATGCCAGGTAAATCTTAACCCCATCCTAATTCTCATGCTCTTTTTTTTTTTTTTTTGGTTTTTGGGCCACACCCGATAATGCTCAGGGGTTACTCCTGGCTATTCGCTCAGAAGTCGCTCCTGGCAGGCACGGGGGACCATATGGTGATCCGGGGGATCGAACCGTGGTCCGTCCTAGGTTAGCGCAGGCACCTTACCTCCAGCGCCACTGCCCGGCCCCCAATTCTCATGCTCTTAAGGCCCAGGTTTTAGGCTTTAAAATTTGCTAATCACAAAACTCAATGTATTGATATTCACATTCTTTACCAAATCTAGGAAGCCCTGCTAGTTGCTGCCACTTCTTGGAGTCTAAGAACCAGCTGGAGCATCAGAAGGGGTAGAAGGCCAAAAGAACATTCTCCTTCTCATAGGCTGTGACTGATCCTACCAGAAAAGCAGATGTGGCTTAACTACAGTGAACTAGACAGTGTCGTGGCTCAGAGCGAAGACGCTTCCTATAAGTCCCTGCTTGTTCTTCCCACGAGCCCTTGTGGATATTCCTACTTCTTTCAGGTTTTCCAGCTGGGGAGCAGCCTGCCCCTGCCTCCCCCCAGGATAAATTGACAGTCTTTTCTCTTTGATCCTGGAAGGTACAGTTTTCTTCCATTTCCTTTTTTTTCTTCTATTGGTTTCTTTTCCTTCTATTTCTCAGTGAACTCAAGATAAGGCTTTTATGATTGTATATTTGTTGGATATTTTCTAGTCACAGAGACAGAGATGATTTTCAACTCAGATCTCTACAGTTTCAACAGAAAACTCATTAGCATCATCTGGGAAGGATGCTTTCAAGCCAATGCTCACATGTCCTTCTCTCCCTGGACTCTCAACTTTGATCTGGCCTCTAGCCTATACGTCATAGAGACAGAGAAACAAGAATCTCGAAGTTCCTTCAGGATCTGCGGAGTCTCTCCAGCTTGCTAGAGCAAGACAGACCCACAGTTCTGAGAAGGGGTCAGGAAGGGGTCAGGGCTGGTCCCTGACATGGATACCTGGACAGTCCCTCTGACTCTCACAGTCCCTCTGGTGCTTAGTCCTGTCTGCACAAAATAGGTACCATGGGAACAGGGTTGTCTTACAGAGCAAGAACTAGCCATGTTCAGAAATATTATGCTGAGAGCATTTGATGAGACAATGTACAGTTGTTCACATGGCCATTCAACTGAGTCTGAATTTTGTACATAGAGAAACAGACATAAAGGTCCAAGAAGTAAGACAGGGGTTGAGGAGCTGACCTTGCACACAGCCCACCCTAGGTTTGATCCTTGAATCTTTCCAGGAGTGACCCCTGAGTTCAGGGCCAGGACTTAGCCCTGAGCATAGCCAGGTGTACTCCCAAGCCGCAAATGTGTATATCAAACATTTCACTTGGATAGATCCCTCAGCTTGTGCACTGTGATTTAAGGCACCCTAGTATATAGCCTGCCTCAGAGTTCCAGACCAACTTGTCCGTGTCAGGAATGTCATAGTCACCAAGAGTGTGAATGGGTTCTTTCTTGAAGATCTCTGATCATATCAAGACTCCTAGGGGACTATTGAACTCTGTATTTCCACAGGATCCTACATGTTAGGAAGAATAACTCCAGGACACAAATGGGGCCCTGGGGAGCAGGGCACTGGGGTGGTCAAGGGGCTGGGGAGGCCAATGAATGGACATGTTCTAAGCAGCCTTGTCCCTAGATTAAGTGTGCAGTGCTGAAGCACCCAGACCAGTGTGCAAGGTGGTTAAGCCCCTGCTTGGATAACACTTCAAACAGTACGCTCAGCTCTACACTCTGCCCAGGAGTGTGTCAAGCCCTCAGCTTGACATACTCTCTAGGAAACAAGCCACACAAAGCCTCCGTCTAGGCGTAAAGTCAACAAGACTTGACCCCACTCTGAGTTGAGAGACCCACCATGTCACCTCCCCTTTCTAACCTCATGTTCCTCATCTGCAAAGTGGGTTCAGCAGTACATCTGCTACACTGTGAAAAGTAGCAGCAGCTCTAATGTGAGTGATTGTGTACTCACACCCCACACACACATCAAAGGGACAATTGACCAATATCTGGAGTCATTGCTAGTTGTCTCATTGGCTTCCATGATGCTGCTACCCCACCCTGTGCATGGGACAATCCCCCATAAAAGGCTTAGTGTCTTGCAGGGTTAGAACTGCATGACAACCCCTGTCTATGCTTTCCAGTTGTCCTTCTGCCCCTCTCAGTGGCTGAGAATGAATGCTCTAAGCTCCCCTTCCATTTCCCAAGAATCACAAAGACTAGAGGGGCTGTGTGTTGAGTTGCTGTTTGCCTCCCCTCACCCCAAGGCCACTCAGCCAGATGGCAGAGGGGTCAGTGGCAACCCGACATCTAATGACGTGTGACAAGTGTGGCCAGGAGGCAGGCCCAGGCAGGGCCCCTCCGAGGCCACTCATTGGGCAAAGGGGACTCATAAATAACGGGCTCGGTGACAGCCCGCATCTCGCTCAGTGGGAAGACATGCTGCGATCGGCTGCAGCCCCCGGGCAGGTCTTTATGGGATTGGGCTCTAGCAGGAGGGCTTTGACCAGGCACAGGGTCTGTGCTGGGGGCCAGGGAGGACCCACCATGGAGTCCTCTCTGCTGACAGATGTCCTCACTGGCTCTATGGCCCTGGCTTTGTCCTGGAGGGCCAGCTACTTCCTCCTACTTATTCTAATGCAATTTGAGCATGTCAAGGCCTCTGATCAGAAGGACGAGGTGGCAAAGAGCTTTTAGTCCCTCTTTCACTGGGCTGTGTGTTCCTGGGCCTCAGTAGCCTTGTCTGTTCAATGGGAACAGTAGACTCCTCCATGAGAAATGAGAAACTGAGCAATCAATTAATGAAGAGATGGTGATGATGATTGACGATAATGATTATGATTATGTAACCATTGGGGAAAGGGGAATTTATGGTTGAAAAAATATCATACCTTCTGGATGCTCTCAAAATATTAATCAGTTTTTAGGGTTTTAGGCAGTTCCAAATAGACTCAGCAATAATAATAGTAATAATGATCATGTATTATATAGCGCTTTTATTTTCACACTGATTTTTCTCAAACCTCATGTGGCTTAAAATGGGACCTGTTTCCAATGAGGCGTATTCTTCTCAAATAAAAGGGAAAAAAATCAAAGCAAATGACTGGCAAGCAGATTGTCTTTGCTTGCTTTTTGTTTGACTTTTGGGGGGGCACACCTAGCAGTGCTCAGGGCTTACTCTGGCTCTTTGCTTAGGGACCACTCTTGGTAGGCTTAGGGGACCATACAGGACTCT
Organism: Crocidura indochinensis; assembly: GCA_004027635.1. Taxonomy (NCBI): domain Eukaryota; kingdom Metazoa; phylum Chordata; class Mammalia; order Eulipotyphla; family Soricidae; genus Crocidura; species Crocidura indochinensis. The sequence continues at coordinate 20,296 of PVKC010013850.1, forward strand.
GGATATTGAACTCTGATTGGCACATGCAATGGCAAGTGTCCTCCCTGCTATACTATGGCTCTGACCCTGATTTTGCTTTTTGGTTTACATTAGAGTCTTGCTGGGGGTAGACCTGGGGTGTGCAGGTAGCCGTGAAAAGTCAGTGACTCTAAGTCTAGAAATCAACTGTGGTGAAGGGTCTCAGTCATCTATAAAATGGGAATATTTATTTCCTCTGTCATCTCTTGGGGCTGCTTCATGAGCCCACACCCAAAGAAACTTGATTATTAGAAACATGTTGTATCAGGTTCTATTAGCAAATCATTATCCTTATCATTATTAATTATTTTTCATATGATCTTTGCAAGATGGGTCACTTTAAACCACATTGACATGGAACAAGTTTTGCTTACTTCAACAGCAAAATCTCTCCTTGCTTCTGAAAAAGAAATCTAGGAACAATCATTCTATACTTAGGCCAACAGTCCCCTAGCAGCTGCTCACCTGACTTCTCTCTGTTGATTCCAGACTAGAAAGTCAGATCTCAGAATGAGCCCTACCATCAACCATGCCAGGTCCTACCTTCAAGTCTTCTATAGAAATGGCTGTTTGGACTCAAACCCCAAATACCAGCTTTCAGCTAGGAGCATTATTTTTGCAAGGAGGGTTATAAATCAAAACCTGGGTTCTAATAAAACTGCTGACACACCTTTTCTGTACTAGGACACACCCAGAAACTCATTGTGAGGAATTAGAGGTATTGAGAGAGCAGTCAATAGACTGAGCATCTATGGGGCTGCCCCTCCAATCTGGTTTGTCCCTCCCCACTCTCCATCTCCTTCTGTCTTTCCTCTTCCTTTCCACTCTCACTCCTTTTCTCCTTCATAATCTCCACAGAAGTCTCATTCTGCAGCTCTCTTGGAATTTGGTGGGAAGTCAGCTGCAGAGTCAAATGAAGGAGCCTCCTACTCTGAGGCCCAGGAAGTGGTTTCTGTGCTGCCCTGATCACTTCCTGTCTGTATGACCAGAGGGCCCAATACTCTGCCTGCAATTTTACCATTAGCAAAATCTTAGATACAAATAAGCCAGGGCCTGGCCTAATGTCAAGTAGAAGGGCAGGACTTCATTGGATCATTCTAGGAGGGAAAAATCCAACTTCTGACTTCACCCAAAGACTGAGTGCTTTCATAAGCTTCTCCTTCAACAAGTGGATGAAGTGAGGAGTGCCACAGTTCTCACGAACTGATCTCCAAGACACAGACTAGCAGCAAACAAATCCCCATCATTCTGCCCCTACCAATAACAACCCAGCTCATACATCTCCTCTCCCTTCCTTCTGGGAGCTCCTTCAACTTTAGCTATTTTTTACCACTGATTTGGCACCAGACAGGGTAGATACTTGCTTTAATTAGATGGTAAGCCTCCTGTGGCAAAGAGGATGCCAATAATCTCCTGAAATTTCCTACCAGGTTTGTTTGGATTAGTCTCACGATCACAATCTAGGTCTTTCTTTCTTTTTTTTTTTTCATAATAAGCCCTTTATAATAAAAAAGGAGAGTTGTACAAACACTTTCATTGGATGTTCCCTGAGGGGGCAGGCACTCAGACTCACTGGGGAAGGGAAGCCCAGCAGAATAGACATCATGGCCTAATCTAGGTCTTTCTAATGAGAAAAATATTTTTTCTTTTACTCATATTGGATGTCTTTGGAAGGCCAGCTGCTGATTGGCTTGGTGTGATTACTACTCACCTTTTATTGGCCAGAGCAAATCTCATGATCACATGAGTGGAGGGGAAGCAGGGAGATCCATGGGCCTTACATGGAATATTTTCATCAAGTAGACAATCCATCACAGACCTAGGATAGTTTTTTCTGCAAAGCTGTTGCTCAGTAAATATTTAATGGGGATGATGAGCCAAATATGTTAGGACAGAAATATTTGACCACATCATTTTAGCACTGTGGTTGAAACTGAATTGGGTAATGATTCTTTCCCAGCAACTCAATGGGAATCTCAGACCTTGGTCCTATCATGATCAACTTCACATAGAGCTACATGTAGGTCTGAACTCACAGCAACACTCTTGGGGTTAAGTACTGTTAGTCACTAAGACCCTGGCAAAACAATTTCTATCGTTGGCCTTTCTTTCTTTCTTTTTCTTTCTTTCTTTCTTTCTTTCTTTCTTTCTTTCTTTCTTTCTTTCTTTCTTTCTTTCTTTCTTTCTTTCTTTCTTTCTTTCTTTCTTTCTTTCTTTCTTTCTTCCTTCCTTCCTTCCTTCCTTCCTTCCTTCCTTCCTTCCTTCCTTCCTTCCTTCCTTCCTTCCTTTCTTTCTTTCTTTCTTTCTTTCTTTCTTT
>PVKC010013851.1:0-22630 GCA_004027635.1 Crocidura indochinensis
GGACCATATGGAATGCTGGGATTTGAACCAACGATCTTCTGCATGAAAGTCAAACTCCTTACCTCCATGTATATCTCTGGCCCCTGCACACTTTTTCTAACTAATGTATCCCACCATAACACGTAGGAAAAAACCTCACTGCAATTGGGAAATTGCATAGGCAAACGCCATGTATAGAGAATGAAGATGATAGCTCTGATGGCCCCCCAAATACCAACCTGATTAATCTCTCAGATAAGGAGTTAGAATAGAAATATGGAGGATTCTCATTAAAATCAAAGAAAGCATAGATCAAGCTGAACAGAATGCAAAGATAAAAATCAGAAAACTCCAAACTGAAATAACAGGTATGAAAAATGCAGTAGATGAATTGAAAACCTCAATGAAAAGCCTCTCCAATAGGGTAACAGAAGACAAGGAGAGAATCAGTGAACTGGAAGATGAGATACATAACAACTTCCTACAGCAGAAGAGATTGGAAAAGAATCTTAAAGCAAATGATCAGACAATGGAAAAAGTACTCAAGGAATGTGAACAGATGAAAATAGAAATTGTTGGTAAACTCAACAGAAACAGCATAAGAATCATTGGAGCTCCAGAGGCCCAGAAAGAAGATCCCCAGGAAGAATCAACAGTCAGAGACATCCTTGCAGAGAAACTCCCAGAGCTAAAGACTGTATGCAACCAAATCCTGCATGCTTGAAGAGTACCAGCTAAAATAGACCCAAAGAAAAGCACCCCATTACACATCCTAGTTACAATGACAAATCCCACAGATAGAGATAGAATACTGAAAACAGCAAGATCAGAAGGGAAATTACTATCAAAGGAGTAAATCCTTAAGATTTACAGCAGACATGTCACAAGAAATCCTCAAGGCCAAAGACAGTGGTGGGGTATTGTGACAAGAATGAATGAAATAGAATGCTTTGCTTAGAAACCTGACTCACGGTCAGGTTTGAAGGAAGGATACATAGCTTCTCAGATAAGCAACAACTCAGAAACTTTACTGACTCAAAACCAGCCTTAAGAGAAAAACTGAAAGATCTACTTTAAGACAAGACAGACCAACAGACACACCATACTTAAACACAAAGATGATATTAAATCCCATGATAATCATCTTCCTCAATGTGAATGAACTAAATGCACCAGCTAAGACACACAGAGTAGCAAAATGGATCAAAAAAGATTAATCCAACCTTCTGCTGCCTACAAGAAACACACCTGAGTAGTCAGAACAAACACAGACTCAAAATCAAAGGCTGGAGAAAAATCATCCAAGCAAAAACACCCTTAAAAAAGCTAGAGTGTGGGGCCGGGTGGTGGCGCTGGAGGTAAGGTGCCTGCCTTTCCTGCGCTAGCCTAGGACGGACCGCCGTTTGATCCCCCTGTTTCCCATATGGTCCCCCAAGCCAGGAGCAACTTCTGAGCACATAGCCAGGAGTAACCCCTGAGCATCACTGGGTGTGGCCCAAAAACCAAAAAAAAAAAAAAAAAAGCTAGAATGGCCATATTAATAGCAGATGACACAACTTTAGACTCAGAAAAGTTGTAAGGGACAAAGATGGACATTTCATACTAATCAAGGGACATGTGTAACAGGGAAAAAAATCACACTTCTAAATATATATGCACCCAATGAAAGACCAGTAAAATATCTAATACAATTATTGACAAATTTGAAAGAAGATGTCAATAATAACACAATAATTGTTGGAGACCTCAACACTACACTATCACCACTTGATAGGTTAACCATACTGAAACACAACAAAAATATAAAATATACTAGCCCTGAAAAGAGAAATGGAAGAAAGAGGCCTAATATATATATATGTATATATATATATGACATTCCATCCCCAGAAATATGGATCTACTTTCTTTCCCAATGTACATGGGTCATTCTCCAGGATAGACCATATGCTGGCACATAAAACATACCTCCACAAAATCAAGAGGATAGAAATTTTGCTAACCACTTTTGCTGATCACAAGGCTCTGAAATTAGATGTGAACTATAAAGAAACACAGAGGAAAAGCTTTAGCACCTGGAAATTAAGCAGCCTACTACTGAACAGCCAGTGGGTTCAAGATAAAATCAAAGAGGAAATCAAAATTTTCCTGTAACAAATGACAATAAAGACACAAACTATCAGAATCTATGGGACACAGCAAAAGCAGTACTGAGAGGAAAAGTTATAGCTTTGCAAGCACACATCAGGAAGGAAGAAGGGGCCTATCTGAATAGCTTAATGACACAGCTTATAAAACTAGAAAATGATCAACAAAAGGAGCCAAAAATAGGTATACAGAAGTAAATAACAAAGCTCAGAGCAGAAATCATAAAGGGGAAACCCAAAAAACAATCTGAAAAATCAAAAAAAGCAGAAGTTGGTTCTTTGAAAAATAAACAAGATTGATAAACCACTGACAAAACACACACAAAAAGGAGGAGAAACTTGATAAACCATATTAGAAATGAAAAGGGGGAGATCGCTACAGATATTGCAGAGATTCAAAGGGTAATCAAAGACTACTTTGAGAAACTCTATACCATGAAACAAGAGAACCTAGAAGAAATGGATGTATTCTTGGACTATTATAACCATCCACGGTTGAATAAGGATGATGTAGCATATCTAAACACCCCTATCACCATTGAGGAAAATAAAATAGTAATAAACTGTCTGCCCCAAAACAAAAGCCTGGGCCCAGATGGATTCACTAATGAATTCTTTCAAACTTTTTAATAGTAACTACTACCAATCCTTGCCAAGATCTTCCATAAAATTGAAGAAACAGGAACACTTCCAAATAGTTTTTATGAAGCCAAGATCACCTTGATACCAAAACCAGGCAGCGATGCTGCCAAAAAAGAAAATTACAGACCAATATCCCTGATGAGCACAGATGCAAAGATCCTCAACAAAATTCTGGCAAATAGGATCCAATGCTTCTTCAAGAAAGTCATTCACCAAGATCAAGTAGGTTTCATCCCAGGAATGCAAGGATGGTTTAACATCTGTATATCAATCAATATAATATACAATATCAACAAGAAAAATAAAAACCATATGATTATATCAATAGATGCAAAGAAAGCTTTTGATAAGGTCCAACACCTTATAAAAATTTTCATCATGATGGGATGAAAGGAACTTTTCTCAGTATAGTTTAGGCATCTACAAAAAACTAATGGCAAATATTATCCTCAATGGAGAAACACTAAAAACTTGTCCTCTAAAATCTCGTACAAGACAAGACTCTCCTCTCTCACCACTCCTATTCAACATAGTACTGGAAGTACTTGCTATAGAAATTTGGCAAGAAAAATATATCAAGGGCATCCAGATAGGAAAGGAAGAAGTCAAGTTCTCACTGTTTGCAGATGACATGATACTATATTTAGAAAACATTAAAAACTCTGCCAAAAAGCTTCTAGAAACAACAGATTCATATAGCAAAGTGGCAGGCTACAAAATTACACACAAAAATCAATGGTATTCTTATACACCAGTAATGATAGAGAAGAAATGGCCATTAAAAAAACAACCCCATTCATATTAGTGTCACACAAATTCATATATCTTGGAGTCAACTAAAGATGTGAAAAACCTATACAAAGAAAACTACAAAACCCTGCTTCAAGAAATAAGAGAGGATAAGTGGAAATGGAAATACATATCCTGCTTATGGATTAATATAATTAAAATGGGAATACTCCCCAAAATATTGTACAGATTTATTGCAATCCCTCTAAATATACACATGAAATTCTACAAAGAAGTGGATCAAGCAGTCCTGAAATTCATTTGGAACAACAAACGCACATGAATATCTAAAGCAATCCTTGGGTAAAGGAATGTGGGAGGCATTATTTTCCCCAATTTTAAACTGTATTACAAAGAAATAGTTATCAAAACAGCATGATATTGGAACAAAGATCCTCAGATCAGTGGAATAGACTTAAGTATTCAGAGAATGTTCCCCAGACATACATCATTTAATCTTTGATAAAGCGGCAAGAAATCCAAAATGGATCAGAGAAAGCCTCTTCAACAAGTGGTGCTGACACAACTGGTTAGTCACTTGCAAAAAAAGCAAACTCAGACCCCCTATCTAACACCATGCACAAAGGTCAAATCCAAAAGGATTGAAGACTTTGATATCAGATCTGAAACCATAAGGTATATAGAACAGCACATAGGTAAAACACTTTATAACATTGAGGCTAAAGGCATCTTCAAGGAGGAAACACTCTCTCCAAACAAGTGGAAGCAGAGATAAACAGATGGGAATATACTAAGCTGCACCTCAAAGGAAATAGTGCCTAGGATACAAGAGCAATCCACTGAATGTGAGAAATTATTCACCCCATACCCATCAGATAAGGGGTTAATATCCAAAACATACAAGGCACTGGCAGAACTTTAGAAGAAAAAAAATCTAATCCCATCAAAAAATGGGGAGAAAAAATGAACAGACACTTCATCAAAGAAGAAATACAAATGGCCAAAAGGCACATGAAAAATGCTCCACATCACTAATCATCAGGGAAATGCATATAAAAACAACTATGTGGTACCATCTCATGCCACAGACATTGGTGCATATCACAATAATTAGAACAATCGGAGCTGGTGGGGATGTGGGGAGAAAGGAACTCTTATTCACTCTGCTGGTGGGAATGCCATCTAGTCCAGCCTTTATTGAAAACAATATGGAGATACCTCAAAAAACTGGAAATTGAACTCCCATATGAATCATATACCACTCCTAGAGATATACCCTAGAAACACAAAAATACAATTCAAAACTCCCTTTCTCACACCTATATTTATTGTAGTACTATTTACAATAGTCAGACTCTGGAAAAACCCAAGATGCCTTTCAATAGAAGAATGGCTAAAGAAACTGTGATACATATACACAATGGGATATTATGCAGCCATCAGGAGAGATGAAGTAATGAAATTTTCCTATACATGGATGTACATGGAATTTATTATGCTGAGTGAAATAATTCAGAGGGAGAAAGATAGACACAGAATAGTCTCATTCATCTGTAGTAAAAATTTAGGCCTTATTATTGGCTTGGGTGGTGGATGGAGGCCTTTCTCCTCCAGCCAAGGACTACGTGTTTCCAACCCCCTTCAGCCAGTGGGTCTACACTTCCAGGTAGCGGCGAGGAAATTATCCACAGACAGATTCCAGGAGCTATCAGCTTTATTCTTGCCCTAGTAACCACATGTGTGGCCTATAAACCTTTTACGCTGGATCCCTATTCAGTCCTGCTTTATACCTTGTCCCTCAGCCATCTCCTCTCCATCCATCTTTCTTGCTCAATCTCTTTCCAAACTCCTCCTCCGACCTTCAAACTGTCATAGATCCAACTGGGCACAAACCAAACACCAAGAAGAGAGAGCCCTTCTCCTCTGGGTCAGAGCCCTTAAGTAACTTTCCCAGACTCCTCCCAGGAAATGGGCAGGGTCTGCAAGTAAAGTTACAGGTCATCTCCAGTTCCCAAGACCCTGCCCAAAAATGGGCGGGTCTCAGTTACCTGTATTCCGGGGTGGAGCTACACTCATCTATGGGTTCTAAGAAAAAGTAAAGACATTATTGTAATAACCCCAGAGACAAGAGATTGAAGGGCCTGAAGGGCTGGCCCACAATATGAAGCTTACCAGAAAGAGTGGTGTATGCTGTTAGGGAAAAAAAAAACTACACTAATAACTAGCATGACAAAGTTGATGAATGAGAGAAGTAGAATGCCTGTCTTGAATACAGGCAGGGGTGGGGGAGGAGGGAGATCAGGGATATTGGTGTTGGGAATGTTGCACTGGTGAAGGGGGAGGTGTTCTGCTACAGATCATGTGTTCAGCTACAATTATGCTTGTAATTATGGTTCTTAAAGATTTTGTAAAAAATATAAATAACAGATCTCACAAGGTTAAAAAAAAAGAAAAGAAAAGCGTGAACTCCTCTGCCTAGATTAACTGAAAGATGTGCTTGTGCTTCCAATCCATGTAGAGGTCTGAAGAAGTCAATACCTACTATAAAAAGAAATTTACCTTCAAGACGCCCTCCCCACCCACCAGATTACACCACATCCCTTGGCTGAGGAATGCCCTTTTGGCCAAGGCTATAATTCATTTCCTTGACTACCAAGAAGGTCAGAAAAAACACATTTCTCCAACAAAACCTACATTTATTTGGAAGATAGAAAAATCAAAATTCTTTATTCTATAGAGATATGGTTCATTGGTTTAGTAACATTATGCCCAGGTCTGATTTCATAACTTACTCATGGATGACTGAAAACAAAAGGAATAAGGTATTTTGTATATTTATTCCATAATTTAATACATTGATTGTTCACACAGGTACTGTGGTAAGGATGAAAATTAAGAGCTTAAAGAATAAATATAAAAACACTATGAAATATTAATATATCTAAATAAATATGATGAACTATTAATATGTAATTAAATAAAATATCATATAATTATAAATAAATGAATATAGTTTGAATGTATAAATATCTAAATATATATACCATACCTTAAGGAATTTAAATTCTATAGGGGAAAATAGACAAAATAAGAAAGGAAGTGATAAATCCTATGAGAGAAATGGACACTGAGGAAACATGAATACAGTGTAGTGTGTAGAGAATTTGCCTTGCATGTGACTGGCTTGGATATGATTTCTAGCACCCCATGTGTTTTCCCGAGCCTGCCAGGAATGATCCCTAAGTGTAGGGCCTAATGTAAACCCTGAGTACCTTTGAGTGTGCCCCAGTCAGAGAAAATGAAATTATACTGAGTTTTGGTAGAAAACACTTAGAATTAAGTGTTAGATGAAGATGGAGGGGAAAACTGATGCTCTCAATGAAGGAAACACTACTTTCTAAGACATGAAAATTTTTTGATTGCTTAATTTTTTTTAGGTAAATATAAGTAAAACTAGAGGGTAGAGAGTTTGCGAAGGAGTTAAGAAATGACACTGATGTCAAATCTGATCAAAACATATTTGGTAAACCCTGTCTAGGATTTAGGATTACCCTGTCTAAAGATAGTCAAGACCTTCTAATGGAAATTAAAGGGAGTGGAATGAATAGATAGGTCTAAAATCACTCTGAAACAGCAAAAACGTCAAGAATGGATCCACAGGAAACTCCAACAACTACAAGGGAAGCAGCGCTAGGAGGAAGACTGAGAAGGTGCCAAAGAATTAAAAGGAAATCCAGGAGAGAGTGGTCTGGTGAATTCTGAATGTTTGAAGAAGTAGGAAACCTCAAGTGTCCAATGTCAGAGAGAGGTCAAGGGAGGCAAAGATTGAAACACAACCACTAGACTATAAGCCAGGAAGGAATTCAGTACCTTGTGAAAGGAACAGCTGCAAACTGGGAATGGGCTTGCAAAAGGAAGTGGGAGCAAGGAAGAGGAGGCAGTGAGCACCCCTTTTCTACAATCTTGCCTCTGAGTGCATGAAAGTCCTTTCTGAGAAGAAACATGTCATTGAGGGATTTTTCTTCCTATTTACATGTTAAAGAGAGAAGATTTGAGCACATTGTTGAGATCAAGGAAGGGACGGAGATACAAGAAGACTGGACTCAAAGAAGAAAATTCCTGAAGGTGTGGGAAGGGATCAGAGTGAGTACAACTTGGAGGGTGCGGGTTGCCAGGTGCTATAGGAGGAATATGCTTTACATTTCCATGGGATCCTAGGGCACAGAGTAGTGTCAAGAGCTCTCTGAATCCTCTGCAGGGCTTGGAGAAGAGCTAGGTGGGCTTCAAGAAAGTCATGGGGCTACTGAAAAGGTTTAATAGGCTACTAGAAAGTCTGAGTTTGATACCGCAGAGAATGGAACAGAGTCCCATAAACTTGAGAATAATGATTGCGTTCATGCCTCCTCTGTTCTGATACACAAAAGAAAAAGAAAGTTTTATGTTTCCTTCTATATATTGGGCAGATCTGGTGACCTTCCAGTCTCTCCCTTCCTTGTTTTGAATTTCCTATGAGGTTTCTGCAGTTTTAGATCTCAGTTTCGTTTCTTTTCTTACTCATAAAAGAAGTAACTGGCAAGAAACTGGCACTGCATCCTAATCAAAGGGAGATGACACTTCCTCTCTCTGTGCCTGAAAAAACAAAGTGATTCAGCTTCTGGTGTATGAATTGGAGTCCAGTTTACTTCTATGAAAATAGATTCTATTGTACCATCTTTATATGTTTAAACCTTTAGTGACAACAACTCTTGGAAAGCATCCAAAACAAAGCACTAGTGAGGCTCTCAGTCTATTATAATACTTGTTTTCTAATGCATTAGATCATTCCACTTAGTTCATGAAACATTTATGAAGCAGACTCTGTGCACCTACAATTGTCTTGTAAGATCTAGACAAAATGTTCCAGCTTTGTTTAGAGACACCAATAACAACTCAATGTCAGCATATAATTCATATATGGGCATTTTTAAGATGACTGGTAAGACATTATTCTTAAAATTTTGATTTTGGTTTATTCCAAAATTGTTCCATAATTGTAAAAGTAAAATGAAAACCAAATCTTAGTTTTCTAACAGACACAGCTCAATAATATCTCAATGAATAAGATGGAGGTATCAGTAAAGACTTGAAGATGAAATTCATGCATGAAAATGGAGAAAAGACTAATACATTAAAAAAAAGTAATAGATTTAAATCCCCCAAACAATTGTTTGTGTCCCTGTGTTTATTTTGAGATGCAAGAATGTCCTGGACATGAATGGATTCTATTTTGGTTTTATAATGGGTCACTCTCCCAGGAGCTCACAGAACTTCTAAAGCTACAGCTCATGTATTGGTGTGTCTGACACCCCAGTATGGCAGAAGCATCACAGCATCTCTTGATCTGTGCTAATGAAAATTTAGCCATTTTATTTACAAGAAGAAAATAATTGTTGACCAGTAATGTGGCTCAATAGTTGAGACTCTGACTTGCATGCTTGTGACCCTTGCAGTGCAATAAAGAAGAAAAAAGAAAGGCAGATGTACGCATCTTTCATTCTTAGGGTGGCTACAGTGCTGCCATTGATTCCATCACTGATGGGATTTGGAGCTTGGATTCTTCTGCTGTTCTCTTTCTAAGTGATTTGCATTCTTTGCTCATGAAACACAGGTCTTCAAAATCTTTTACAATGTAAATTATTGTAAACATCAGTAGATATTCAAGATTAGTGTTGACCAGGCATTTCATTAATTTCTTTGTTTATTGGTACTCAATACTAAATACTGTACTATGATAAGATTAGGCCCTTTCTGTTCACTGTTTTCCCCAGTGCCCAGAATGGTGCTTGACATAAGCTAAGGTTCAGTATTTGCAGAATTGACAGAATGTGAATCCAATTTAGAGGTCTCACATTGCTTCTTTCTCTACATTCAGAGCTCCCCAGAAGTAAGAAGAATATGAAGTCAGTGAGGCTCATGATTCCTGAGGATCTGAAAATTATCATTTTTGGAGTAAAGGTTTAGAGTAAAGAATTCAGGTGTCATTAAGTTTCTTGTAAAGTAACTTACAAATCTCTTGTAAAGTATTGCCATGAGCACCATGGCATATATATACATATATATATATAAAAATTTTAAAATGTTTCTAAGTCACAAATTAGGAAGCAGCCTAATGAAGGATCTATCCCTTTGGAGATGTACAATGGGTGATAGGACTATCAAGCACCATACTATGGAGTAGACCTCCATAGGAAAATAGATGCTTCAAGAGATTCAAAAGACTGAAAAGAACATAAAAATTTTTCAAGAGTCCAAGGTCTTTCCCAAATGATAATATCCTAGCAAAAGTCTTATTTGTATAGAAAGTCCCAAGTGGGGATAATATGGGAACATCCATATAAAACTATTTTTACAAAGGCAAGTAGTGTGCATTCCCCATTATGCAGGTTGTCTGCTTCACAACCTGAGATGGAAAATTTCTTTCTTTTCCTTTGTGGCAGATCACTCTTGAATTTCTCCTACCTGAAAAAGCTCATATTACCTCGTGATTGCATAAAATTTTCCTCTTTCTTCCTCAGACTCTCTCCTCCACCATCATATAATTCTCTAAATAAAATCGCTTTATTTTACTGCTCATTGCTTCCGAAAAGATAATGATAGTGGGAACCTGGGTGGAGGTTAAGAGTAATTTTTCTTTTTCCTGCAAAGAGCAATTAGTCAGTCCAGCATAAAGCCACATATCCCTGAGAACTCATGTGGTAGGGACCAATTTCTGAGCATGTAAAGCAAATGGATCTAGGGTGCAGTTTGATGCTTGCCAGAAGGTCTAGTGGGACTGTAGCATCCACACTGTGCAGAGTAGTTCAGACATTGCCCAGAGTGACCAAGCAGAGTTGAACAGAAAGATGGCAATACTCTTCGCTCAAGGCTACCACTTCCTTGGGGCTCAAGAGAGAATACTGCAGGTCAAGCACTTGCTTGTGTACAGCTGGCCCAGGCTTGATACCTGGAAACCCCACATTCCCCCACCCCATCATATTTAAGACTAATTTCTGAGTGAAGATCCAAGAATAAATCATGAGCTCTACTGGTTTGGCCAAAAACAAAGAAACAGAAGACTATATCACTGTCATTCTTACCACTTCACCCAAAACATCTATATCAAAATGGAGCTTATTCTCTCTTGGGACTCAAATACAAAAGTGTGACCTCTGTTCTCACTCCTGCCTGTTCTCAATGAAGCTGAAAGATCTATGGATTGTTGTATATTTCATTTGTCTGGGATAAATAATTGATTTCTAATTGTTTATTAATTAGTATAATAATTTATAATAGTAATAAAGTTGTTTTACTGTTGCAATGCTATTAAAAATTGGTGTTTAGGGTAATGTCAATCAGATTACAGAGTCATACATTTATAGGTTACAAGATGACTTATATAGTAATTTTGTCTAGTCTTCAGCTACTTTTTAAAAGACATTAGCCTATGAAATCAAAACCTTTTTTTGCAAAACCTAAACAATTCTAGTCTTATTAGACTATCCATATACTTTATTTTTCAAATTTAATACTTATCTACTAAACAATGACACTGCACAAAGACATAAATTAGGAGGTTCCTAGAGAAGCCCAGTAAGATGAACTGATTTAGAGAATATGTGGGATGTATGAAGATAAAGAACATTCACAACAGCTATACATTTGACATATATTATCCCAACTTAGAAAGACCAGTTCTCAGTCATTGTTCAAACCTCTACAATCTCAGCAAATTCCTTGTCATTCATGACACATGAATCACGAACACATATATAATAGTCATAGAAATGCCTACTACCATGAATTCTGGAAACCTTTTTTAGAAAGGTTTCCAGAAAAGAAAAGAAAACATTTCTTTCTCCTTAACTAATTCTATGATCTTTATATCAAACTTCTTTATCTCTTCTTTGCCATTTACAACGTTTCCTATGGGTTACACTAATATTTAGTACCAAGAATGTTGACATTATATCCACTATACTTTCATTATGAATAATGTCTTTCCTCCACAATACTCACTCTGTAGTACAAGTCAGCATATAAAATCTTTCAAAATATCAGACATATCCAGATCACTTATGAATCCTTCTCCTCCAGTCTTCAAACAGCAAGTGCTTTTGAAGCAGTTTCTTAAAAAGCAGCTACCATAAAGACCTATAACTTGCCTATTTAGCATTTAATATTAATTAGTGTCTAAGTTTGTCACTAAAGAGGGTTCCATACATGGGTGTTCCAATGTAAATGAAATAGTTGACAGGTGCTCATTGTAGAGTATTCTTAGAATTATTCTATGTTATTAGTTCTGTGCTTGTTGTCCCACCTGGATCTTCCAGGTGGGGGCGATTGAGTGAGAAATAAAAGGGCTTGTTGGGGGAGGCTATTGAGGCTTTTTTGCCAGAGCTGACGACTGGGTCCGATGGCTGATTGAGCTGTCGTCAGATTGTCAAGAAACTCTCTTTGCCAAACCTTTGGTCCCCTAACTTCTTTGTCTGAAGTGAATTATTTGTGGCGGATTTGTTGCCGGGGTCTCCTCCAGGAGGAGGACGGAAGAATGAGGTTTAATTTTTCTCTCTGCGAGTTACTTTTGGACTCGCAGACCACCAGCAAGGGGTTCGGCCTCTCCCCACACTCATTACCATTAAAAATACTGGGTATGTAGTTTTTACCTGGTGCTAGGACAATTGCACACTAAACAAGAAAGCACAGGTTAAAAGTGTGTATTCTTTTTTAATTAATTTTAATTTTTAAAAAATTTGGTGTGGGAACTGGGGAATTCCTGTCTTCGGGTTGATCTCCAGGGAGAGGTGTATGGGGGAACCAGTGGTCATTACTATAGGTGATGAGGGGTGTCAGTAGGTGCATGTAATGCAGGTGTTGAACAACGGGAACTTTGACAGATGTGCTGAGGAAGGCCACCAGGTGTCCTTGACTGTGGTGCTGGAGAGGACATCGAAGAAGGGCCATTTTATCTGCAGGTTCTGTTTTTGTCAGAGGTGGAATGCGGCCTCGAGCCCTTCAGTTGCCAATGCTACATTCTTTGGGAAGAGCCAGAGGGCTTTTTGGTCCTGTGACGTCTGTCAAGGGGTGCTATTGGGGGTGGGAATGTTGCACTGTTGAAGGGGGATATTTTGTTTATTACTGAAATCCAACTGCAAACATGCTTGTAATAATGGTGCTTAAGTGAACAGCTCTTCTGGAAACATAATGAAAGACTCTATCCCAGGCTCCATACTAGGATTAACGCGCAAGACCACCAACTACAGAAGACGGATTAAAACGATAGTGAAGTAACAGAACTTCTAGAATCACAAAGAGAGACTACATCATAAGCTCCAGTCCTTGACCTGTGCAGATACCAAGATCTCTAGATATAGAGGTCTGATTTTATCACCCATGACAGAGCAGAATTCTTCTATATACCCCAAAGGCACTGAGGAGAGAGTAAATGAACATGCAAGGAGTCTATAGTAATTCCCATGACAGTATACTTCAAGGGTGGAGAAACCCTGTATCTCTTAAGCCAAGGAAATTCCCTTTCTAATGTTCCCAATATTTACTGTGCCTATGCAGGGGGAAAAAAAAAAGCACAAAATAATCTCTTTTATTTATTTATTTATTTATTTTTATTTCTTTGTTTTGGTTTGGATATTGAAGTTGTTGTCTCTATTTTTTTCCTCCTTTTTGCACTCTGTTATGTTTTTATTTCAGGACCGTGGTTATTAAGTGGTGCTTGTCTTTATTGCTGGATTTTTTTTTGATGTTTCCTTGTGTATTGCTGTGATGTTTCACTTTTATTTTCCCTTTCTGCTCTCAAATTGAGATTGAGAGCCTCTAGAAGGACTCCATCCATATTTGGCTTATTTGATTTTTACCCCATTTTATTGCTTTTTTTTTCTTCAAATAAAACCACATAACTTAAACTACCTAGTTCTGCCTCTCAAATAGAGGTGGAAATAATGGAGAGTACCAAGACCAAACAGTTGTATGCTCACCAAATAGTAAGCTAGACACAGAGGAAACCACTTATACTAGTAGCCCAGGGGGTGAAGGTGGGGGATATGGGATGTAAGATGGGAACAGGGGTGGAGGGAGGACAACTTTGGTGATGGGAATGCCCCTGATTTAATGTTAATATGTACCTAAAATATTACTGTGAAAGATATGTAAACCACTCTGATCAAAATAAAAATTATTAAAAAATAATGGTGCTTAAAGATTTATATAAATATATTTATATATATATACATCTTTATTTAAGCACCATTATTTTTATAATATATATTATATATGTATAGATTATATAACATATATATATATATATATATATATGGTGTTACCTGCTTTGTTATTTAGAAGGGATGCCTAGCTGCTTTGCTTTTCTTTTTTTCTTTGTTTTGTTTTGTTTTTTATTTTTGGTTTTTGGGCCACACCCAGTGACGCTCAGTGGTTACTCCTGGCTATGCGCTCAGAAGTCGCCCCTGACCTGGGGGACCATATGGGGCACGGGGGATCGAACCGCGTAGCGCGGGACTGCTTTGCTTTTTCTTTGTCCGCTGCTTCTTGTTCTCTCTACCATCTTGCAGTGATGCTGTTTGGGTGCCTCTCAGGAAGAGTCTCTGTTCTGCTGCAGGAAGCCCCAGACCAGAGCTTGAGTTCTTTTTCCTGTTGGGAGGGAACAAGGTCTATAGAACAAAATCTATAGGACCCTCAATTCGCTCCGTGCAAGACTGTACTCAGAATTGTGTATTGTGATGGATGGAACTATCCACATCATGCTGAATGAAGCCAGGCAGAATAATACGGATAGAAATAGACTGATCTCTTTATATATGGAGCTTAAACAAAGTGCAACAAAGGGTCAACAGCAATATAATGGGAGCACTGGTCCACCCAATTGAGTTGGGGGAAAGGTATTGGGAAAGAGGGATCTTGAAATTCTTGAGAGCGGAAGCAGCTACAGCAGGGATGGATATAGTATTGGAATTATGTGCATGAGAATCCATTATTAATAGCATCGTAAGCTACATAACGTTTCTTTTCTTTAAAGAAAAGGGAGGCTGTTTTGTCCATAATTCTCTTTGAGCTGACCAGGTATACAGACTTCCAGACTGTGACAAGTCCACTGACTTCCTTCACCTCTGGATGGAACCACACAATAGCTTCATTCTGCTAAGACAGTTTTTGGAGAAGATGGGATGTCGTATCTCCAAACATATGAAGTGGGGGGGGGGTGGGGGGGTAAGAGGGTGGGACAGGATGTTGAGAACATGAAGAGTGAAGTCAGTGAGTCTTTAATCTCATCCAATCCCATGAGAACTTTACCTATTTCAGGTTCTTTTTCTAGACAGTAATTTGACTTTCACACTAAAGAAAACTATGTTTAATTTCTCTTGAACCTGAAGAAAATGTTCTCTACAGGTATTTGATGCAAGCATATTTCATTCAAGCTTCACAAATACCTGACATTGAATCTCACCTTCACCAAAGAAGTTTCCATATTCTGAGAAGAGCTGAACTATCCAAATTTGTCAAGGGAAGTGCATTGTTTGAATGTGAATTATCCCTGTAAAATAAAGATTTTCTCCTCAGACATCCTCTAATTCATTACTTTTCTTTTTTTAATAATATTTTTATTTAAACACCATGATCACAAACATAATTGCAGTTGGGTTTCAGTCATAAAAAGAACACCCCCCCCCTTCACCATGCAACATTTCCACTACCAATGCCTCCATCTCTTCCCTCCCCTACCCCCAACTTGTATTAGAGACATGCTTTCTACATCCCTCACTCAATGACATTGTTATGATAGTTCTCAGCATAGTTATTTCTCTAACTGCACTCACCACTCTTTGTGGTGAGCTTCATATCTTGAACTGGTCCTTCCAGCCCTAATCTCTCTCTGTTTTTAATTTTTCTTTAAACCCATAGATGAGTGAGACTATTCTGTGTGTCTCTCTCTCCCTCTGACTTATTTCATTCTGCATAATAGATTCCATGTACATTCATGTATAGGAAAATTTCATGACTTCATCTTTCCTGACTGCTGCATAATATTCCGTTGTGTATATGATGCACCACAGTTTCTTTACCATTCATCTGTTGAAGGGCATCTTGACTTTTTCCAGAGTCTGGCTATTATAAATATTGCTGCAATGAATATAGGTGTAAAAAAAGGGATTTTTGTGTTGCATTTTTGCTTTCCTACGGTATCTCCCTAGGAATGATATAGCTAGATTAAATGGGAACTCAATTTCCAGTTTTTGAGGAATCTCCATATTGTTTTCCAAAAGATCTGGACAAGACAACATTCCCACTAGTAGTGAATGAGAGTTCCTTTCTCTCCACATCCCCACCAGCACTGATTCTTCTGGTTCTTTGTGATGTATGGCAGTCCCTGTGAGACAGTACCTCATTGTTGTTTTGATTTGCATCTCCCTGATGATTAGTGATGTGGAGCATTTTTCCATGTGCCTTTTGGCCATTTGTATTTCTTCTTTGAGAAAGTGTTCATTTTTTTCTTCCCAGTTTTTGATGGGGTTAGATATTTTTTTCTTGTTCAGTTCTGTCAATACATTGTATATCTTAGATATTAGCCCCTTGTCTGATGGGTATTGGGTGAATAGCTTCTCCAGTCTGTGGCTGGCTTTTGTCTCCTAGGCATTATTTCCTTTGTAACTCATTACTTTTCTATTCTACCTTTGGTGTTTAGTATATTGTATTTTCAGATATCATGGTTGCACAAAATGAAATTTGTTCTTTTCTAAGACTGAAGATTAGGTCAAAAAAGATAATAATGGGGCCCAGGAGATAGCATGGAGGTAAGGCATTTGCCTTTCATGCAAAAGGTCATCGGTTCGAATCCCAGTGCCCCGTATGGTCCCCCGTGCCTGCCAGGAGCAACTTCTGAGCATGGAGCCAGGAGTAACCCCTGAGCACTGCCGGGTGTGACCCAAAAACCAAAAAAAAAAGATAATAATAATAATAATAATTTGTTCCAATGGAATACTATGCAACCATTAGGAAAAAATTAAGTCATGAAATTTGCCTATACATGGATGAAGATGGAGATTATTTTGCTTAATGGAATGAATTACAGGGAGAGGGATAAACAGAATAATCTCATTCATCTTTGGGATATAAGGAAAATAAATGACTGTGGGGATGATATCTAGAGACAATAGAGGTGAGGATTAGGAACACCAGTCCATAACAGAGCAGATAGTGCAGTTAGAGTAGAAAAGGAAATGGACATGCATAACACACCCCTTCATTAACAGTAGTGCAAATCATAGTATCAAAAATATAAAAGAGAAAGAGAGAGTGTGTGTGAAGTAAAATGTCTGCCCCAGAAGCAGATGGGGGAGAGTGGGTGGGAGGGAAGAGGACATTAGGGAGAATGAGCGGAAAACTATTTTCATTGGTGGTGGGAAATGCATAGTGGCAAATGTTGTACGTTGTATGACTATAACTCAGTCATGAAAACTTTATGTGTAGGGGAAAAACTGTAATATGAACAATCTTGTAACCATGATGTTTAAATTAAAGAAAGAAAAACTTTTGCTGTTTCACCAAAAGATGTGGAGAATTTTTCCTTCCATACATACTGCTCTGTTGTTGAAGTTCATTTTTCTTCTGCGTGCCACCCCTTAACTCTCACTTAAAATACAAAATTGATTTGGTTTTAGATGGTGAGATGGCTTCTGCCAAATTAGTATGGCAATCTTTATTCTTATTTTGTGCTTTCTTTCCGGTTCCTAGCTTCTGTGAGCAGATGTCTGCAATTGTGCTTGACTTGGTCAATCACACAAATTGACAATACATTTCAGTCCTGTCATCAAGAGCTTATTCCTTAAAGCAAGAATGACCTGAGATCTTGTTATGAGAGAAATATAAAATTTGAAATTAAAAGAAGTAGTCAGGTGGGGATGTGGTTCTGGGCCATGACTTCAAAAGTCATAAAACCAAAGTGTGATCATAACAAGTGAATGAGTGAGGGAAGTAGAAAGCCTGTCTAGGGTACAGATGGGGGTGGGGTGGGAAGGAGGGAGATTTGGGAAATTGGTGATGGGAATGTTGCACCGGTAAAGGGGGGTTTTCTTTACATGAATTAAACCCAACTACAATCATATTTGTAATCGAGGTATTTAAATAAAGATATTTAAAAAAAGTGTGATCTGAAAAGCAGTTTCTGCTACCAGTCTCAGTGCCAGATAAGAAAGCTAGTCCAAACAAATCCCTCAGGGATGGTCCCAATTTGGAGATGCCCTAGGAATAAAACCCTGATAAGATGTTATACAATGCCATCCCAAAGAAAGACTATGGGACCTTTTAGAAGAGGAGACACTGCACAGAAGCAACAACTTGAGAAGAATGAATGGGAATCAGCTGAACTCCAAGTTATTTTCTTTGGCAAGGCCCTAATAATAAATTTGCTCAGAAAGACAGGGCAACTTGAAAAAGGCCAATAAAGCCAGCTTTGCAAAAGTCAGCAACACACACTCCACTCTGGGACTTGAGATGCATTGTGCCTGCCTTTAACTTTATGGGCTTTTCTGTTTGTCTCTCCTCGCTGATAATTGCTAAATAAAATTCTTTTGGTTCCCTGTCTTTTCCAGAAATTCTTCCCTGTGAAAATACATGACCTGGACAGAGGTGAGGACTTCACTATTTATTCTATATAGTAACGTATGTAGATTTGAATGCAAGGCAAGGAGTCATTCTTCTACTAAGGGCCATCTGGATATTTAGAACATAATTTACAGGACATACAATATTAGGTGATTGATGGGAGATGAATACATCTCTAGTCCATCGTGTGCCGGGGCCAGACCATAGAATTTCATGGTGGAGACATTCTCTATCTTTGTTTTAATAAGATATAACCTCTCCCAAATACTTCACTCTGCAAGGTGATCTGGGTCAACCAGGAGAGTGGTCAAATTCTCTTCCACCTCTTGCTCTATGGCTCTTCACTCACTCCACCAGCAATAGAATTCCTTGAACTTTTCTTAGAGTTTTTCATGGCACAAAGAAAAAAGTTTTATAATCGAAAGGAATGTTTTTTTCTAGACACCCAGTGCCTCACTCATAAATATCTGGTATTCTGTGTTAGTCAATCAGTGAGTACAAGTACATTAAGCAAAGGGTTGAGTCGTTGCATTTTACATTTTTGTTGTGTTGTTTGGGGAACCACACCCTATGGTTGGGCTAATTCTTTTGGACCCTCACTTTACATTCTTAGTGCTATAATCATACAGACACAAGGACATCTCCCTAGCCTGAGTAATCCATAGCCATGGGGATTACTATGTTGGCATGGAAACAAGAGTACATTTATTTTCTTTTGAAAGTTTTTAATGAAAGCATAATAACTTACAAAGTTATAATGGTTTTAAGCATACAATATTCACCACCAATGTTAGCATCCCCCATCAGTGCCCTAAGGTTTCCTGCCAACCCCAACATTCCTCCTTAACAGGTACAATTTAAAGATTGAGTCTTTAGCTTATAGGGATTTTTTTTTGTCTCTATGATTTAGATATAAATAAAATGGACACTTCTTATAACAGTGCACCAGAAGTCCCTGTTTCTTGTTCTCTGTTCCTCTTACTTCCCTTCTCAATTTCTTTTTCTTTTTTTTTTTTTTTTTGTTTTTGGGCCACACCCAGCAGTGCTCAGGGGTTACTCCTGGCTGTCTGCTCAGAAATAGCTCCTGGCAGGCACGGGGGACCATATGGGGCACTGGGATTCGAACCAACCACCTTTAGTCCTGGATCGGCTGCTTGCAAGGCAAACACCGCTGTGCTATCTCTCCGGGCCCTCCCTTCTCAATTTCATTCTTTCTCTGTCCTTCTCATTCCTTACTAGGCTCAAGGGTTTGTTTTCACTTTGATGTCTTGCATTTCCTTGTACTGTTATTATTTTTCATTCCATGTGTGAGATAGCAACTTGAATGGAACTGGAAATATCATACTAAGTAAAATAAGTAAGAAGGATGAATTCTGGATGATCTCACTTATCTGTGGTATACAGAGAACATCTCACTATTTCCTTCTGTCATCTGTGGTCTGTGAATAGGGCAGAGAGCCATAGAGGGAGGAGGCAGAAGATACTGTTGAAAACAAGTTCCGTGGCCTCCCTTGGTGACCAAGAGCCTGGAAGGACAGTGCTGGAGAATGTCTGCAAAAGCACCTGTACAGAGTGGAGGCTGAGGTTCTGCATTCCAGACTGGGTTCTCAAGCTCATTGTCTATTCTCACAATAAAAGAATTTCAAAGATGGGGCCGGAGAGTGGCGCTGGAGGTAAGGTGCCTGCCTTGCCTGTGCTTGCCTAGGACGGACCGCGGTTCTATCCCCCGTTTCCCATATGGTCCCCCAAGCCAGGAGCGACTTCTGAGCGCATAGCCAGGAGTAACACCTGAGCATCACTGGGTGCGGCCCAAAAAACAAACAAACAAAAAAAAAGAATTTCAAAGAACAGTGAATCAAATTACTGTTATTTGGAAAATGGGAGAGGAAAGATAACTTCATAAAGTAAGAGAAAGAAATGGTAAATTACACTGGGATGAGGGTAGTTGTAGAAAAAAAATACACTTGCTTTTGCAAATCTCTTTCTGTAGGGGTTTCCAAGTTGCTCTGACTTGAAGAACATTGTTGGAGATCATCATAGTCAAGGAAAGAACTTTGAACTTTTGATTGCCTTTACCTCCCTCCCCCAAGTCGTATCAGGAACTTTTGATTTGTTTGGATCATACCAGTGGTGCTCAGGAGCTTTTTCTAGCTTTGTGCTCCTGGTTGTGTTCAGGTGACCATATGGTGCAGGATCAGAACCATAGACTCCTGCTTATAAATACAGAGTGCTGAGTTTTCTCCTTGACTTGTGGGCCTTTTATTCCTGAATGGGTTCATTTTTCTGCATTTAGTCATGGTCATTTTAACAAGGTTTAGTTGCTCAAAAGAATCATCTCCAAGATGTCAGAGAAATAATATATAGTTGCCCCCGGCTCAATCCCAACACAACATATGCTGCCCTGAGCACCACTAGGCAGGAATTACTCAATACAGAGAAAGAATAGCAGCAGATTAATCTCTTCAAATCATATTTTGATGATATTACTTCCCAAATGCATCCCAAGGAGAGTTCTTTATGTGCATGCTGTTGGCCCACTTTCCTATTTCTTGTCTCTCTGCCTCTCTGTTTTTTATTTTGTCTCTCTCTCTCTCCTTTTCTTGTGCCTTTTAATCTTTGTCTTACTTAGTTTGATGTTGGGGAATATGTGGCACTGGGTATGGCCATCCCAGACCCATTTACACCTTTTTGGGGAAGAGATAACAGTGATTAGAAAGAACCTCTAGTAGAACCTATTAATTTTTTTGTTTGTTTGTTTGTTTTGGGGTCACACACGGCAGTGCTCAGGGGTTACTCCTGGCTCCATGCTCAGAAATTGCTCCTGGAAGGCACGGGGGACCATATGGGGCACCGGGATTTGAACCGATGACCTTTTGCATGAAAGGCAAACACCTTACCTCCATGCTATCTCCCAGGCCCCAGAACCTATAAAATTTTATGAATCATGAGGCAATATGAGAATTTGCAGATTCTGTAGAAGGCCACTGATGACAAAATCAATCAAAGATCCTTTTTTTAAATTTAGAATAGAAATAAAAAAGAATAAAAAATAGGCCCCTTCTCTAGGATAATCTTGGTAGAGTGTGAAAGCTGATAAAATACATTGAAGCATTATAGAATTGGTGGTATCCTCCTACATTCACAGATAGCTATTTTGGGTTTCCCATTCTATCGTTTTTGTTTTTGGGGTTAGGAGGTCCACATTTCACAGGGAATATGGCAAAAACTACCCATAAATTCATGCTCCTTTGTTCAGGGGCCATTAAGGGGTCACCAGGGAACAAGCAATTTAATCTAACCCAGGCTGAGTGAGAGTGATTCTCAGATCTATTTGGGGAATGTTAAAACAAAGGTGCTCTATTTTCTCTATTGTGACCTGTTGTTACCTGTGATCTGGTTGTGATCTAGATGGCACATCTTGTTCTAGAAGCTGCTAGCAGTCTCTGTCAACAAGCTAATCATAATATAAAACTGGTTTCAGGGCAAGTAAATCAGAGAAATAGCAAAAAATAATTGGCTCCTGGACCCAATAGATTGGATCTCTCTTGAAATTAGGTCTACAACTAGATATTTTGAGTTATGTTGAGTCAAAAACTCAATATATATATTTTATTGTTTAAACTAAGAGGAATTTTCTTCAATTAAACAACATTAATTTTGGCAATCAATCTTTGATTAAAGGATCCAGTGGTGGATGGGATTGGTCATACACAGATAAACAAAGAAAGTGCTTTATTTTCGCACTATGAATTACAACTTCTTTCAGAGAAGACATCTTGTTAAAGAACATCCCCCTGTACCTTTAGTTCAGTTGGAACAGAAAATTTGCAGCTATCAGAGAAGACTATATACAGATAACATGAAGTAGTGCTTTAAGAAAGAGGAGATTAATTAAAGAGGCTGTGGGACAAATATGAGACTGAAATGAGCCAAGAAAACGTGGCTTCCACGGCCTCTTCAAAGTAGCCTAATCCTCAAGGCCACAACCCAGTCGGTTTGTCTTGGTATATTCTAAGCATCGGTTATAGCAATGTGATAATAATAAGCTGAAACTGACCTTATCAGAAAAACCAATACGAGCTCTCTCTGATGCACTCCATTACTTTCCCATAAGCAAAAGTCTGGGTGAAATTCAGCTGTTTAGTCTCTTCCCTTTCAGTTCCCTGCATAATTCTGCATCTGAGTTACAGGAAATTTCTTTCTGAAAAGCCATTTGGAGACAGATTGTAATATAATGCTCTTGAACATTACACTCTAACAATCGATAAAGGCAGCACTCACTGCACAAATAATCAAACACAGGATGGAATCTAATATGCACAAAGCTGATATTTTAACTAGACTCAAGAAAAACAGTAATATTTTCCTCAAAACTGTACTCCAGTGCACTTTCCTGCCTTTGTCTTATATTTTTATATACTTTTAGCATGAGCTTTTGGAAGTAGCTTATAGTCATTTTTTTTTTT
>PVKC010013852.1:0-22606 GCA_004027635.1 Crocidura indochinensis
TCAAGTCTCTTTGAAATGACATTCAAGATCTTCCTAGTCAAGAAAATACTGTTGTATGGATTGGGAGATGTCATAGATGGAGTTCTTATTGAGAAATTGATACAAGTAAGTGGTAAATAAAAGAATTCTGTGTGTCTTACAGGCCTGAATTTATACACAACTCAGATTTGTTGGTTTTGAAGATGTAGAAAAGCCTTGCAATTATGACCTATTTCACTAACGAACACTCTGACTAGTTATGGATAAGCTGAGTCTCAGAGAAAACACTTTGTATGAAGCTAAATACTATCTAGTCAAGTAACTTAATTGACCCCAAAGCTTTCTGGTGGTATCAAGTCGAAAATGAAAAGAACCTTCCTGAAGAGCTCTGACAACCCAATACCAATTTCACTGTTTGAAAATTGAAAATCAAAATCTTAGAGAGTATAATACTTTCTCTACTTAAAGTATATGACATATTAGTGGGTTTATAAGTCATGTGTTCCATTGATGCAGAGTTTAGAAAAACAGCCAAAAATATCTAGAACAGTGGTTTCCAAAACATATTCAGGTCATTAAGAATGAAAACGTGAAATGTTATGCAGCCGTCAGGAAAGATGAAGTCATGAAATTTTTCTATACATGGTTGTACATGGAATCTATTATGCTGAATGAAATAAGTCAGTGGGAGAGAGTTAAAACAGTATCGCTCACCTATGGGTTTTAAGAAAAATAAAAGACATTTTTGTAATAATTCTCCGAGACAATAAATATGAGGGTTGGAAGGCCCAGCTCATGATCTGAAGCTCACCACAAAGAGTAGTGAGTGCAGTTAGAAAAATAACTACACTGACAATTAGCATACCAATGTGAATGAATGAGGGAAGTAGAAAGGCAGGGAGGGGTAGGAAGTTGGGAGATTTGGGGCATTAGTGATGGGAATGTCGAACTTTAGATTGTGATTGAAACTCACTCCTTGTGACAAAAAAGTAAACTTCGGTCAAGAGTTGAAGCCCTTTAAAAAAAGCAACACAAGATATTGGCAGTATTAGCCTGACAGTAGCAATAACCTTTTTTTTTATTATTAAAATCAGGTGTTTATTTTAACTTAATTTTTAAATCTGAGAAATATTTGCATACAGTGAAATAAATGCACCCTATACCTCATCCAGCGGGTTCTGACAGATGCAGAACTGGTCATAAATTCTTGTCAATATGAAGAAAATTGCCATTTTCCCCAAATTTCTTTAGCCCAGGTTTTTTAATATGAATTCTTTATTTAAGCACCATAATTACAGACATGATTACGATTGGATTTTAGTCATAAACAGAGCACCCCCTTCACCAGTGCAACATTCCCACCCCCAATGCCCCCCTCTCTCCTTCTCATCTCCTTAATTAAAAAAAATCTTATTCTAATAATATGCCTTAATTGTTGTGGAATTTTACACATAATCAAGAATTCTCTTCTGTTCAGTGAAATCAGTGCACCCTTATTTCTATCAGTTATATGCCTGTGTCCAACATATTAAAGCATAATATTTTCTTTTTTCTTTTGAGTCAGAGAACTGGTACAGTGAATAAGTCAATTTACTTGAGTGTACAGACACTAGTTTGATCCTTCAGAACTGTATACAACAACCCCCAGAACATGATATTAGTAATTCTTAAGCACAAAGGCCATCCCTGGTGAGACAGGTATATCATCAATTTCCTTGTCCCTGTGCTAAATTAATATTTTCCAATATGATTTTTCTGCCAACTAATATTTCAGCTTAAAATCCATTTCTATTTCTATCTATATTTTTATATTCTTGTAATCCAATTCACACTCTTTTGTTTGTGTGTTTGTTTTGTTTTTGTCTGAGACCATGCCCAGTGGTGTTAAGAGGTTACTCCTAACTCTGCACTCAAAAATTACTCCTGACAGGATCACACCATATGAGAAGTTGAGGATCAAACCCAGATCAGACGCATGCAAGAAAAAGACCCTGCCCACTGTGTTATCACTCTAACCCCTTCAATTTATACTTTTTGTAGAGTGAAAAGTAACTTTACTTGATATCACCAAATTAATGTATCTCATTATTCTCATTCACTCAAAGCTAATGGTACATTATTCTGGATAGTTGACTGCATAAATCGTATTACAAACACTTTTCAGCAGAACTGAACTTTTAATCTGGAATGGTGAAGACATCAGCAAAACTAGCAGAAAACCACTAACTTTTAAAGTATAATATGGATTTATTTTTAATTCATTGGAGCCTAGTATTAAAACAGAGAAGGTGCAAGA
Organism: Crocidura indochinensis; assembly: GCA_004027635.1. NCBI lineage: Eukaryota > Metazoa > Chordata > Mammalia > Eulipotyphla > Soricidae > Crocidura > Crocidura indochinensis. The sequence goes on from PVKC010013852.1 coordinate 2,276, forward strand.
AGAGATGCTGTTCGGGGACCCTGAGAAGAAATTTAATCATTGAGTCTTAGTGACCAAAGCGGGTTAATGTACCTTTAAAACTAAGCAAATTACTCCCATCTCCCCACAAATGACCCATCATCATAAATGTTGGCCGTTAAGGTACCATGTGATTCTGCATGGACCACTGAGATGACATACGATGGAAGTGATTCATCACTAATGAACTGAACAGCATCCAATAGGAGTCATGCAGATGTCCAGACTGAAAAGGAAGATGGCTATGAGAACCATAAAAATGCAAAAGGGAGCTTCATAATATTTGGAACACATAATATTTCATATTTTAAGGGGATCAAGATAGGAAAAGAAAGGGAATTAAGATTTTTATTATAGTCTTCACACTGCTTTGAGCCCCAGACTAGGTGCCTCAACATATTTTTTCATTTGATTTCTACTTAAGCAGTAGCATTACTTGTACATTTTGCAGATGAAAAAATTGAAAAGACAAAGAATTTAAGAAATCATTCAAACCAGGTAACAAGAAGGGCGGACAAGGAAGTATATAAATTCAGATCTATTTGACTTCAGAAACCAAGCATTTTTACTAAAATATTAGATTCAGAATTTGTGATTAAAGATATAGTATAGGCTCCATTCTTTGACCTATGCAGATACCAAGATCTCTAGATACAGAGGTATGATTTTATCATTTATGACTGAGCACAAGTTTCCCATACACCAGAAAAGTTCCTAGGGGAAAGTAAATAAACATGTATGGAGTCAGTAGTTATTCCCATGACAGTATACTTCAAGGGCGGAGAAACCTTGTATCTCTTGGGCCAAGGGAATTGCCTTTCTAATTTCCCCAATATTTAATGTGCCTATGCAGAAAAGAAAACAATAGAAGCAGCACAAAATAAAAGTTTTTTTGCTTTTGTTATTGTTGTTGTTGCCTCATTTTTTTAGTTTTGCAACTCAATAATAGTGATTATTGAGTGGTGGTTGTCTTTATTGCTGTGGTGCTTTTTGGATTTTTTGTTTGATGTTTCTTTTTGTATTGTTGTGTTTCTCTTTCTTTTTCTCTTTTTTCTCTCCAATTGATATTTACAGTCTCTAGAAGGACTCCGTCCATTTTTTTGATGTTTGATTTTTATCCCATTTTACTTTTTTTCTTTTCTTCAAGCTGAACCACATAACTTGAACCATCTTGTTCCACCTCTCAAATTGAGGGGGAAATAATGGAGGGTACCAAGACCAAACAGTTGTATGATCACTAAGTAGTAATAAAAATGATCGAACTTAAACACAAAATCCAAAGTCAATGACAACAGAATTGATACCCAATATACAACAAGCTAGACACAGAGGGAACCACTTATACTAGCAGCCTGGGAGGGGAGGTAAAGAAGGGGGATATGGATGCATGCTGGGAACGGGGGTGGAGGGAGGACAACTTTGGTGGTGGGAATTCCCCTGATTCAATGTCAATATGTATCTAAAAAACTACTGTGAAAGATATGTAAACCACTTTGGTCAAAATAAAAATTATCATTATAATAAGAAAGAAAATATAGTATAGCAGGTTGCCTGACGTAAGTAGCTGATCTAGGTTTAATTCCTGACATCAATGTGGTGCCCCAAGCCTTCCAGGAGTGATCCCTGAAAAACAAGCTAGAATGAGTATATCCTGAACACCTCTGGGTATGGCCCAAAAACAAAAATGAGATTCAGAATTTGCTATTTACCTGAATAGGAAACAGTGTGCTTATGCAACTAATTTGGACAAAGGGGTTATTTTGATAATTATGATTACAAATTGGATGATGTTTACAGTGAGGTTTATATACACGTACATATATGAGTCATTACTCTGAAAATTTTGCACTATTATAAACAAATAAGTTAGAAATTTGTTATATAAGTAAAATCACCATAAAATGCATTATATCTCAATAAGATTTTTAATAAAGTATTGTGAAATGACAAAAATAGAGAGACAGATATGTTTCTAGGGAGCACATGTTGGAAATTTGATCCTAGTAATGAAGTTAACTGATACATAGTTATTGATTTGAGAGATGAAAGTTTGAATATAATAAAACAAGCTATAAGGAAAAAAAGAAATGACACAGCACAAAGCCAAATTAACAGATTGGTGGTAAGAGAGACCTCGTGTGAAAAATTAAAAAAAAAAAGTGAAATCAGAGAAGTGAGCTTCCACAAGAATGGTCCTTGCCACCTGTTATCTGGATGTATTTTACCATCTAGCAGAGAAATGTAGGCATTAAATCTAAGCAGAGTTGGTAGAAGGATTAGTTTTGCATTTTGAGAAAAAAAAACTATTCTGTGATCATTATGTTAGACTAGAGAGAACCAGAATAAAGTTAAGAAGCCATAGTCTACTTTTAAGATAAACATCAAAACTATATGAGATTAAAGGTAGTCAGGAAACATGGAGGGAGGTATGGAAGTTACTCTGAAAAAAGTCAACTTGGTGATGGACTGAACCCTGGGGTGAAAGAGAAGAATGCCTTAAGGATGTCTCATAAATCTGTGGCTTGAGTTAAAGGAAACTTGTGGCCATCACTCACAGATGGAGAAAATATGGGAGAAAGAGTAGATATTCCAGGGAAGATAATAAATCTGTTTAGGCCACATTGCATTTGATGGCCCTTTGAAGCAGCCAAGAAGAGCTGTCAGATACATAATTAGACATGCAAGCATGGCATTTAAATGCAAGTCTAGTAAAAACTGTTAGTCATTTAACCATTAGAGCTAAACAAAGAACTAACATAGATACTAACTGGGTATAAAGGGGAAAGAAGTAGGAGGTGAGCAGAAACAACTCTAGTCAAGCCTTGAGGAGAGGTCCATTATTTAATTACCAAGGGGAATAATGTAAGCTAGAGTGGACTGAGAATTCTAGAACATCATACACACGTAAAGTACATTTTGAGCAAATGTAGCAGGAGATAAGACCTTAAAATGTACTTAAGGCAGTGTATTTAACTACAAATGGCCAGGGGCCCCAGGCTCAGCAACTTTCCCACAAAGGAGCCAAATCTGAAATGAATTTTTTTTTGGCTTTTGGGCCACACCCAGTGACACTCAGGGGTTACTCCTGCCTATGCACTCAGAAATTTCTGCTGACTTGGGGACCATATGGGACACCAGGAGATCAAACTGCAGTCTGTCTAGGCTAGCTTGTGCCACTGCTCCGGTCCCCCAAAATAATTTTTAATGCTCTAAATGACCTCCAAACTTTTTCTCTCTCCATTACATTATGCTGAATGCAAGGATGAAGATATTAACATATTAAGCATATATAATTTCCTAGGATGATAACTAAAATTATATTTACCAAAAGAAACATAAATAGAAAAATTTGGCTTGAAGAAATTCTAAATGGAGAACAATAGAAACCCTTTGGTAAGCCATTTTCTTTCCTTTTATCAGGGATCACTCCTGGTAGTGCTTGGGATAATATGTGGTGATAAGGCTCAAATCAAGGTTATCTGTATGCCAGGTCTTTACCCCAATCATAATCTCTTTTAAATTATTTAAATAACAAAAATTCTAGATACAAACATTTTGCTTTTGGATTTTGGTTCATATCTGATAGTGCTCAGGGCTTATTCTAGCTCTATACTGGTTCCATTTGTTCTGGGGGTCAACCATTTGCAGTGCCAAGGATTGAGCCCACATCAGCAATGTCCAAAAAAAGTATCCTGTCCACTATTTTCTATTTTTCAGACCCTACAGCCTTTTCAAAATAGAAAATCTCACTGCCATAATCCTTAAAATGTACTGTTTGTAGAGCTACTATTAAATTTTAAGTTTTAGGGATTCCACTTGTGGCTCCGCTCTTCAAAATTATTTGGTCTTCTTCCTGTGCAAAATAAAGAGTCTGAATAATCCCTAAAAGTACCACATGAGCATGCTGTAATTTCACTGCCTACAAAGTAGCATCTCATGGAGTATCCATGTGATCATTCAACAAGGCCAAAACTGGAAATAGTACGGCTTAGTCAAAAAGGGGACATAGTCAGAAGATGGAAATCCCAGACTCTTAAACTTCATCTCAGTGCTTTTCCTATATTATCATGATTAAACTTATTAGTATCTATGCAATTCCCTCCTCTAAAAATCTAAAACATACCACAGATGATAACACTTCTAGTTTCTTAGCCATAATGAATCCATTCTGCTTCTCACGTCATACTTTGAATTCTCTTTGAAACCATCTCTCCACTGCTCTTAATTCATGTGAACCAAGAGGTGGTGACCTCTATTGTCTTTCTTCAGGAACTGAACTGCTTGTCCAAAGACTCAACAATCCATAAGTGTCCTGACTACAGGAGTGGTTCTGGGTCAAGCTCTGGCCATAAACCATACCAATAGGACTCTGTCCTATAAGTCTTGCTAGGACTTGAATTATTTTGGTTAGAAAGGCAAACTTAAAACCTTTGGTGGCAATAAAATGACTCTGCCTGTGAATAAAATGACCCAAATCAAGAGATAACATCTTGGTGATAATTTGATCCTTGGATCAAGCTTCTCAAATGGTGACCCTGGATCTTGAGTTCCTAAACTTTTTCTGGTTAAGACTTCGTTTTTAAAGCATCTTTGGCAACCCCACTCTGGTTAGTGACCTTTTCCCTGAGAAAAGCTTCTCTTTCAAGAGGATGCACCCAACTGAATCTTCATCTTCTGCTCTGATTCTTTTTTTTTATTTAAACACCTTGATTACAAATGTCTATGATAGCCTGCATGCTGGCCAGAAAGAGTGTGCAGTGTGGATCCATTAGTGTGAAACCTCCACATTGCCTGTCCAGTTCCTCTCTGCCCTCCTTTAAAGACAGGGAAGCTAAAAATACAGAATAATTGACCCTCATTCAACACCTCATATAGAGGTCTTTATTTAATGGGTGAAAGTGGGAACTTCCCCTTAAGTAAATATGTGAGTGTCCTTTGATCTATCAGATTGAACCTTCTGCTTGTTCATTGAGACTGTGCCCTAAAGTGACTAAGGACTTTGCCATTCCCTAAGAGACCACAAAAGTCATGAGACATGTGCTTGCTTAGGCAGCACAAATACTAAAATTGGAATGATACAAAGAAGATTAGCATGGCCCCGGTGAAGGATGACACACAAATTTGTGAAGCATTCCATATTTTTGAAATAAAAAATAACCAGACAACAGAATAAATACCCAATCTTAACAAGTTAGACACAGAGGGGACCACTTATACTAGCAGCTAGGGTGGGGGAGGGGGCAGGTGGAGGATATGGGATGCATGCTGGGAACAGGGATGGAGGGAGGACAACATTGGTGGTGGGAATGCCCCTGTCAATGTCAATATGTACCTAAAATACTACTGTGAATGATTTGTAATCCACTTTGGTGAAAATAAAAATTATTTTTAAAAAAAGACTTGGTTTTATTTTGTTTTGGGGCCATACCCAGCAGCACTAAGGGTTTATTCTTGGCTTTGCACTCAGAAACCACTCCTGGCAGGCTTAGGGAACCATACAAGATGCCAGGTATAGAACACTGTGCTATCACTCTGGCCTCTGCTTAAACCATTTTGAGTTTTGATTTGCACTGCCTGTATACATACTTGACACCCCTTTAAGTATAATATATAAGCATTAGGTATATAAAATTCACACACCACTGCCAGTTTCTTGTTTCACACTTATTTCTTAGGGGTAAATTTTCTGGCAAGAAACTCTGAATCTACCACATAGCTTTATTCTCTAAACTTGACAAGAGGAATGAAAACAGATATAAGAGAAACTAGAAGTGAACTATATAAATAGGGCTAAATCAAATAATTAAGCTTGAGCTTATCAGATAAGCTGGCTTGGGGGACCATATGGGATGCTGAGGGATAGAACCATGATCTGTCCTAGGCTAGTACGTGCAAGGCAGATGCCCTACTGCTTGCACCTCTGCGCATTAAAGAGTTTTGCATACTATATACAAAATTTAGAAAATAGAAATTAATTGACACTTGCCTAATCAGGAAGTGGGGTGTATTTTATTGACTGCTTGTTAGTAAGTTTAGTTAAGAACTTAAAACTGTTTCATCTCTGGGGCCGGGCAGTGGCGCTGGAGGTAAGGTGCCTGCCTTGCCTGCGCTAACCTAGGACGAACCACGGTTCGATCCCCTGATTCCCCATATGGTCCCCCGTGCCTGCCAGGAGCGACTTCTGAGCGAATAGCCAGGAGTAACCCCTGAGCATCACCGGGTGTGGCCGCCCCCCCAAAAAAACTGCTTCATCTCTTTGTATTCACCAGTCCACAATTTATGTTCTAGGTAGAATCAACTTCTATAGACACCACACATCTTGCACCTGTTTTCTCATACCCTTGTTGTCTATAATGAATCCTCAGACAACCACAGTGAAGCCATTTATGCCCTTTAATATATTTTCTAATCCTGTACATATCAACCTAAAATAAATCCTAAAATGAATAAATATAAATTTAATAAATGTATTGTTATTTTTTATCTGGCATTTTTCCCTTGGTATCTGCCCAGAAAATACTAATCAGCTTGAAATCTCAGTTCTTAGTGTCTTATATAACACAGAATGTGTGTTATGCATAATAACACATTGTTAAATGTGGTAGCACATTTTTGTGGTACACAATTACTTCAGAATTTGCTGTTATAATCAATGCCTGCCCTATCTCCAAAACCTAAAGAATATTAAGTAGGTTAAATTAATATAACACCAATGTGAGCCAACCATAGGTCAGCAAAAGGATCAGTCACTGCAATCCTCAGGAATTTTGGCTAATAATGATGAGTTTTTTTGTTTGTTTGTTTTTTGAGATGGTTGGTTGCTACGGTTAAAGAAAAGGTATCTGGAAGCTTCTTAATCAAAAATTAACACTCTAATTTGAAAACCACATAACATTACTCATGCTGGTAATTTGTTTTTCAGAGTTACAAATTTCATGACAAATATTTATCATATAAAAAGGGTTTAGAAAAATAATTGGTTAATTGTTCAACCACTTTGCATCAGAATATCAAGCTCTTGGAATTAGTGAGTTATTCAACAGTCAACAGTGATAGGTAATTGAGGTCAGAGACAGTACAACACTTAAGAAGTTTGATTCATATTAGGCAAACCAGGATTTGATCTCCAGCATCACACATAAGACTTCTGAGTACCTCCAATTGCGGTCCCTGACTGTTGCTAGGTGTGATTTCCCCTACCCCAAAATTTATATTTAAAGTTTTAAAAGTGGCTGTCATGAATAGTTTAAAGCATTTTAAAACTTTTGTTTTGAACTTTTGTTCACAATTTTATTTTTAAAATAAGTTTTAGTTTATTAAAAAGTAAAAATAATTTATTTTATAAATAATATGTCAGTTAGGGCATATGGTAAGTGGGGTGGATCCTGTTTCAATTCTTAACACCATGGGGTTTTGGCACCACTGAATGTGGTATCACTGTAATGTGGCCCTGAAGACCCCAGTTCTATCAGGATGACCCATCACGGCAGGGTCTAAGTAGCATCTCATCCTTGGAACATTGCATTAAATTTAGCTGAAGGCCTACTCGGCTGAAAATCATTAGTAAGGTCACCAGCCCTCAGGAGCAATACCTAAGACATTCCCTGAAAATTAACTCTAATGTTCCCTTTAAGAGAGATCAGCAGGGACACATACAAGTGCCTGGAGAACCTCCAGCTGAGCATTGGTCCCGTTGATTATCTCTGGGGGTGTCTCCCAGGCTTGGTAAGTACAGCTTTGGAGGCTTCCCTCACAAAAATAAAACTATATATGAAATGAATACATAATTTCTCAATGGTTAGAGGTTAAAGATTTTACTTTGGGGGCTAAAGAGATAGAGCATTAGACACTTGCCTTACTCATCGTCAACTTTGGTGTTATCCCCTTTACCTCACATGGTTTGAGGTCTGCCAGCAGTGATATCTGAGCACTTACTAAAAAGTAAACCCTGAAGACAGCCAGTCTGACCCAAAAACAAAAACAAAGTAATAAACTTAAAAGTTAAATTTTAATATTTTAAAGGTCAGTGTTTCAAATGTCTATTCTAAACCTGATACTTTTAAAATACATTTTGACCAATGTACCATAAGTCTGTTAAGTATTAGGAACCTCGTAATGTATAAGATGCTCTCTCTAACCTTAAAGAGAGTCCATTCTGAATCCATCTATGCTATGAAATCCAACTACAAATATGTTTGTAATCATGGTGCTTAAATAAAAAGAATGATTAATAATAATAATTAGTATTATTATTATTATTAAAGACAGCATCAAATGATAAGAAGCTCTTGTCCCAAGATTACAAAACTGATTTTTTTTTGTCTCTGATGAGACAGACTAGAAGTGACATGGAAACAGTGGTGGAGGGTCATAGGTACTTTGCTATTCAAAAGGCTGCAGTAATTATGGACATCAAAATAATAAACATTAACATTATTTTAGCTAGGTTATTTAAATGATGATTTTTTTTCAAAAGGTAATTCTGGGGCTACAGAGATGATTAAGTGGATTAGTTAATGATTGACTTGTAGAAGCCCTAGATTCAAGACCCGGCTTTGTAAAATCCCCTTAACACTATCAGAATGGCCCTGATAGCCCTCAGCAACTGGAAGTAAACCCAAGGTCTTTTGGAAGACCCTAAAATATAAAACTAAAATAAAAATCTAGGCTTCCTTTGCTCTGTGCTACTGCTGGAAAATTTATCAAATAATAAACAGGCTTCAAAAGAGCCTCTCAAACTGTGCTCTTGAACATATGCAACTAGGCAGAAAGAATCACCTTGTCCACACTTTAAGATTAAATGAATGAAAATATCCAGGGCTGAACTGTTGCCCACGTGCATCCTGACACCAAGGATAAGATTCAATAGCAAACATGGCATATGTACTCTAAGGACAGAAAATGGAGTCTGGATTTTTAAAGCGTTTTTCAACCACTAAATGCACACAAATCTCAAGCCCACTTTCTCAGATAATAAAAAATCCCAGATAATCAAAAGAAGTCATTCCCTAAACAGATAATTAGAGTGACTATGTCTGCTCTCTATATACTATGATTTCTTTCTTTAAAGAGGTGAGTTTTAAACAAGTATGATTTCAAAGTAAAGATGATTCCAGTCCTTTTTACCAACTATAAAACCAAAATAAATTTGACTTTGCTGGAACATGGATGAAATGGGAAAGGGCATGATGAGTAAATTAAGTTAGAAAAAAAATACATATACCAGGCGATCTCACTCAGATGTCAAATGTGAAGAAACAAAATAAGATAATAGATCAAGCCAAAGGAAAAAAGCACTATGGACTCTGACCTGGGAGTTGAGGATACTGAAAGGTGAGGAGAAAGATGGTAGAAGAGGATGCAGTGAAAGGTAGCTAGAATATTGCCAGGTGGGGCCTGACAAGGAAAAGTACCTTTGGAAGAGATATGAAAAGGCACCTCTAAAATAGTCTATAAGCTGGTAGTTACCTCAATTTTTATAAAGGATGATTCCATTTCTTGAGGTAGAACTGCTGTTTACTCAAAATATAATACAAGGAGGATCATTATTTTCCAACACAAAACACAAACCATGAACACATACAAATATATCTTAAAGCAGGCCGTGGTTGACATGGTTTTAGTAGAGCAAATTTCCTTTTATGGTAACAAAGCTTTTCTTTTTCTCCAAGAAAGCTCTGGATTTATGATATTTGGCCCTGGACTAAATGAACCAAACGGAGATTTATAAAGCAAATAAACATAAAGATTTACAGGTCCTTCCTCAGAGCAACTAAACATGATGGAAAAACTCATTGACCTTTCAAAAGAAGTTAGTTCAGTCGACCAGAAATGTAGCGCACCAAAGAGGTTTTCAACTAATCCTTTAATTTAAATTTCTTTGTCTTCTCTAGTAAATATGCTAGGGGGGGTTGCTGAATCCTATTTACTACATTTAAAATGTAACTGCCTCTAGCTATAACAAACAGCATGTCCTATCATCCTACGCACCAATAATACAAATAATACTTATAAAAATATGATGATTGCAAGGGATTACAAAAGAAGGGAGATGGAGCAAGTAGCTAAGCCCAAGTAGATGATCTTGCAAGATCACCTACAGAGAGATAAAGGAAGCTGAGCAAGGCAGAAGACACCTGAGTAGTAAAGGAGAAGAGATGTCAGCTGGAAGGAGGATTTGTTCAGCTGGAGTCTTGAGTTGGAGTTTCCGTGTAATTTTCCAAGAAGCTGAGCTTGGCAAAAAATCAAAAACCATACCTGAGTCCAAAAGGGACTTCCAAAAGGGGAGTTCATCTCTAAACTGTGGGCCTAAGTTTGAGAATGAGGGTTGTCTAATTTGTTTTCTGTGTAATGAGCTCATGATGTTGTTGCCATCACTTCAAGAATTCGAAAACAAAAAAATAATTAAAACAAGCTCACTTAACTCAGTACCTGCTTTTTTGTTCTTCCTTTTTTTGGTGGTGGTTCTTTTTGGTGTGGTGGTGGTTGTGGTGGTGGTGGTGGTGGTGAATATCTGCTTCTTTTATTGTTTAGGATTATTGTTTTTTCACAGAGATAAATAGTTCAGGATTAGGGCCATCGGCTTACCAACTAATAATTGTGTCACTTGAATATGTTATGAATACAAGTCTTAGTTTTACAGAAATAGTGCTTAGCTTGTATAAATGGAAAAATGAAATGAAACAATACCAACCTAATCTTAGCACACTGTCAGTCATTAAATAGTAACAATATTATAATCAAATGTCAGACAGGTGAAATTTAATCTGAAGAAATGATACTTTGGAATAGACAAAGCACAGTTATATTAGGTATTAAATGCTTAAGTGTATCAGGTTAAAGTGTAACATCTGAGCCTTAATAACAGAGATGAAAATCAGTAATGCACAATCAGAAAACCAAACTCCAGTGCTTAATTGCCAATTAACTTCAGGCAAATCACTTGACTTTTACTAGCCTCAGCTCTTCACATGTGAATATCAATATTTTATTAGGGTATAATATTAAAAGAACAAAAATGCATAGATGCATTTTACATAAATTATATTAATAGACATTAATAGTAGAAGATCTTGTGTGATTCATTGATTTATGTTGTCAATGTTTATAACAAAGTAGCTGCTATTTTCCTGCTGTTCTCTGCTAGTAGATGTCATGGATTCAGCAGTAAAGGAAGGAGACAAAAGTTTATGATCTCTGAGAGTTCACACTCCATGCTAATAAGAGTGCCCTGTTAACTCTAAGTATTCAGTCAACAATTTGAATAAGTCTTTAGAGAACAAAATGAAAAGATCTTTGAACTCTGAGTAAGATCTGCTTTACCCAGGTTCAAGATCTATTTCTAGATCTTGGACCTGAGTTTGGTCATCAAAAAAATATTCCAGGAAAGAGCTCATAACTTATGGTATTAACCACTCTATATGCTACAATACCAATACAAATATTAGCTTTACTAATTTATATACTTAATTAACATATACTCAGCAATATTATATCAATCAAAACCTTACATTTGTAAGGTGAACATTCAGATTTATAGGAATTCCTAGGTCTGAAAATACCTTAAGCTAGCATTATATACTAAAATACATAAAGCACGCATGTTGATGACTATTCTTATGGAGTGACAATATGATATCTATAGTAATTCAAATTATTTCATGTAAAATTGAATAGAATCAGTTTTTAAGGACTTTTAAAAATCCTTTCTATGCAAGTGTGATTGATAACTGATACACAGCATATTCTAAACATTTGAACAAATAGTCATTCTTCGTTCTCTTCACAAAATAAATGGAATAAAATATAAGTACCTCTCTAAAACACGAATGGAACTTTTAAGTGACTTCTCCAGATTTTCAATAAGGGATCAATACTCAGGGATAAAGAAAGAGTGACCAGTAAATGACCACAATGCTGAGTTGGATATACATACCAAATAGCCTGTTTCTCACTCTGTAATTAAATTCCAGAATTTGACAAATTTTATGTGGGGGCCGGACGGTGGCGCTAGAGGTAAGGTGCCTGCCTTGCCTGTGCTAACCTAGGACAGACCGCGGCTCGATCCCCCGGTTCCTCATATGGTCCCCCGTGCCTGCCAGGAGCAACTTCTGAGTGAATAGCCAGGAGTAACCCCTGAGCATCACTGGGTGTGCCCCCCAAAAAAACCCCCCAAAAATAAAAATTTTATGTGTCATAGATATTAAATATGTATAATAAAACATATTACAAATTCTTTCATCACAGGAACAAAAGTGCACATACATCTATTACAAAAGTCTATTATTTTTAATAATGTCAAAACTAATCAAAGTACAAGGGCTTCAATCTTCAATGGCATCTTCATGGAACTCCAACCTGTAACTACTGGATGGTGGAAGGATGATAATATACTTAGAAACCTTGAGAGAGCCTCTGGTTTTTGTGGCCTTTAAAATGACATTAGTGATTAACAATGAATAGTCCTTAATTATAAATAAGTAATTAATCAGATTGATTTAGGGGGAGGAAAGGCTAATTTCTGGAAAAAGACTGACATATTGGATGAGTGGGAAGAATTTAAACCAATAGTCTTCATTCACTAGCCCATGGATTAGAACAAGTCTGCAGGTAAAGAAATGTCAAAAACCACTGATCTACAGCCTTGACTTAATAACTATTGGTCTGTGGACATGTATGTAGGACAAGTTCTGACTAATGGTATACAAAAACGGTTGAATATCTTTCTTAAAGCATGACGATATTAATAAAAAAAAAAAGAGTATTGCAAATCACAGTGCCTGAAAGGAAAAAAGAATAAAAGTGTCTTCTTCACAGACAAGCTGGGGGACAGGAGAAAAACTTGGGACATTGATGGAAGGAAGTGAACACAGGTGAAGGAATGGATGAATACTCAAAATTATATGATTGACAATCATAAAAGACTTTACAATTTTGTATTTCATGGAGATTCAATTAAAACATTTTTATAAACTTCAAAAAAGGCTGAATAATGCTGATTTTATGCATTGATACTATGTACCACAGGTGGCTCACATTTGAGTGTGCTTTAAACACACTTTGCAGTACTGTTGTCAATGTCTTAAACTACTTACATTTATAAAAGTATTTCAGACTTTACATTTAGAAAATCCCCCTTAATTTCCTAAACCCAGACCACCATGAGTTACTGATTCTTTATGAGAAAATGGACCAGCCTTGTCAGAATTTCCAGAAGAGTAACTTAGTTATGAGCTAAGTAAAGAGTCTCGAGAATTCTGAGAACTGTTATTTATCATAGCATATCTGCAAGTGAGAAAGGATGTTCTGTTTACCTTGCCCACCACAAAATGATGAGCTATTATGTCAGAAAGACAAATAGACATTCAGAGAAAAATGTTTTATCTGTGTATGCAATTTGTCACATACTGGAACCAGAAAAAATAAGAAATAAACTCTCAGTCATATGTATCCAGACAATACAAGTACAAGAGATACTAGCTGGAGTTATTTGTCCTTTGGATCTTTCCTAAGGACTTTTCTGTGACAGCAAGACTCAAGAATTAGTGGTAACTATGTCACTATGCTATCTGTCACAGACGGGTTTTAGTTCCCTATGACAACTAGAGACAGGCACAAATAAGATTTAATAAGTATAAATACTTATAATAATATAATATTTATACTTATAATAAGTATAAATACACCTCCTTTTATTTTAGCTTAGTTTTTGTTTGTCTAGGAGAGCAAATAAATAACTACCACATTTGACCTACAATCACTCAATCAGCCAGTATTGAGAAGCCACTGTTTCCAAGACTGCTTAGGATATAGGGGGGGTACAAAAGAGAACAAGTTGGTAAATACCACTTTTCAAAAGCTTATGTTGTTATACTTATAATGGTAATATTCATGTCCTTTCTTTCCTCCCAAGACATGTTTATATGCTATTAGAAACACTGGCCATGAACTATATGTATCCTCCAAATTTCTTTAATTTGGGTAAGATGTTCTTATCATTTTGGAAGTACTTTATATTGAGATCAAAAGACAAAATTAAGCACTCAACAGAAGCAAGAGAAGTGATAAATATTCAGAAATGAATAGAAAAATATCGCTGCATCTCTACAGTACAGAAGCTGCCTGGTAGCTGTTAGTTCGCACTGAGGCTTTCAGCAAATCCTTTCAATGATAAAAGGAGGAGGTGGGGAGCTCCTGTAAAGATGTGCCAAATCATAAATGGAACACATTTCAAGGCATATTTTAGCAATTTAAATATGAAAAAAGAAATTATTGTGATCTCTGAGATGCTAAATATCTTAGTGGAAAAAATCCAGAAACCAATGGATTTATTCATACTGGTTTAAGCACAGAGTATTTCCTGTGTACCTGCTATATTCACAACTGGGGGTGAAGTCTCAAAAATACAAAGATGAATCAGATATAATCCTCATTCTTGAATAGAAGATTCCCTGGAAAATATCTTTAAAAAGTAATTAAAATTCTGCGTGATGGGCACAATAATAAAGGATTAAACAAAGTGCTATCAGAACCCAGAGAATGCTGCAAACTTAGCCATTAAAGTCTGATTGTAGTATAGACAAAATAACGAGAGAATTGATTCTGCATTCACTTCCCATGTAATTTCCAATCTACCTTTCAGACCCAATCAACCAACCAATACTACTGCTTTCATGTGCTGCCCTTTTTCCACCCACACCACTACTTTTTGCCCAGATTACTTCAACAGACTGCTAATTGCTGCTCCTGCCTGGCTGCATTTGCTCTCTGCCCTCCACGGCAGCCAAGATATTGTATCAGAATTTCACAGTGGATAATATCACTCCTTTTAAAACCCTTCAAAATCTGTCCATTGTCTTTAGAACAGAATGCAAACTTCCTCAAGTTCAGAAGCTCCCTAAGTATGCCTCCTTTTGCTTTAAACACACTACAGTCCATCCAGAGCTCCAAACTTCCTTTGCTCTCTTGAACTTCAGAGATTTTTTTTGCATAAATCTAGTATCAATCTCTTTCAAATCCTGTTTCTAGTTTCATTAACCTGCCTCATATTATGGTCTTCAACTTGAATGTTCCAGGCACTTCAATCCTCACTATTCTCTCCATTAAATAAGTATCATATTTGGTCTTTGCTCTCTCTACCTGTCAAGACATTTATTCTTTTATTTTGTTGTTGTTGTTGTTGTTGTTAATGTTGCTTGGGCCACACCCGGTGATGCTCAGGGGTTACTCCTGGCTATGCATTCAGAAATCGCTCCTGGCGTGGGGGACCATATGGGACACTGTGGAATAGAACCACACTCCATACTAGGTTAGTGTGAGCAAGGAAAATGCCCTACTTCTTGTAACATCACTCCAGCCCCAAGACATTTATACTTAAATCACCTTTTCTTTTAATTCTAAGAATTAGCCTTCTTTGTTCTTACTATTCACACATACTCATTCAAAACCATATAGTGTAGTATAATAATTAAACATTATTTTATTATATTTTTATTTTATTGAAGCCATTGTGATCTTGATAGTTGAATTTTAGGTATACAGTGAATAAGGGCCATTCCCACAACAGTGAAGTCCTCCCTCCACCAATGATTCTAGAGTGCATCTTATACCACCAACCTTTGCCCCTGACCTGCTAGTATAGCAGGCAATTTAAGTTTATATTGTTAAAGTTTAGGTTTCTTGATTCTATTGTTGTTGACTTTGGCTGAAATATTTAGTTCTGTGATTTTTTTCCACCAATGCACCCGAGACCAGTTGGCCCCTAGCCCCTATCCTTTCTTTTTTTCCTCTCTTCTTAATTTGAACATTATTGTATGCAATATTTTATTGAAATCCTATTTTCTACTAACTCCTGCCTTAGTTCTATTTCTTAGATGAGAATGGGGGAAATTGGCAATACCCAATGATGCTTAAAGATCACTCCTGACATACTCAGGAGACTATATGTGATGCCATGGATTAAACGAAGTTGGCCACATATAAATCATGCATTTTAGCCCCTGTACTATCTCACTAGTTTCTGAATTTCTGCTCACTAAAGCAGTTTTAAAGGATACTGATAAAATATGTGTTAGCACACAAATATTACAAAGGGGGAATGCAGAGTGAAGAAGTATTCTGAATGTGGGAGACAGTACTGTTATTAGGGCAGCCATCCAATCAACAAATTTGATCCTTGGTACAGATGACCTTCTGAACATTGCATGGTAAAGTCCTGGAGGCTGAGACTGCAGAGTACCTCTAGGGTAGCCTTGGTGCTTCCCACATAACAGGATCCAAACAGCACTGCTTTCTCTGGCTCTATAAAAAAAAACCATCAGCCTAATTGGCCAACTATGAAGTATTTCTTGGGAACCCCTTAACCCCCAATTGAAAATTTCTGCTTAAGTTTATATAATAAAGATACATTAAGGATGTCTTATCCTAATATATCATCCAAAATATAAATCAAAACTTTCTACTAAATCTCTGCTACTCTTTTTTGTAGATATAATTCTGGTTTTCCCAGGAAAGTTTCTCCAAGTCTTGGAAACTACAATGGCACTATACCAATAGTATATAAGTGGATAATAAACTCTAATTGTATTGAAAAGAGTATCTGGGAAGATACTAGGCAACGGGGTTCTCATAAATTAGCACAATCAATAATCAGATCTAGAGTTAGGTAAATATGCTCTGCATATGAAGGTCCAGAGTTCTTTTCCTGGCACTTCCAGGAATAACCCCCAAGCACTGAATTCAAAATAGCTTGCCCAGAAATGCCAGCTGTGGCCTCAAAGCAGAGAATAAAGATGAAGAGGAAGTAAAGGAGGAGATTGAAAAGAAGAAAGAAGAGGAGTAGGAGAAGGAAGAAAATGGGATATAATAAGACTATATGGATTTGCAGAAAGGCACCAAGCAAGGTCAGATAAATTTATCCTGGTGCTGTATTTCATTCATATTCACATAAGAACATATGAATCAGCACATAGGCAAGATTCCCTAATCCAGCTGCCTACCCCAGTGCCTCAAGGTTGCTATGAGCAAATATTTCCTGAATTATCAATCCAGTAATGTTGTCCCTAACTTCAGTCCTTCTATCAAATGCTCTCTGCCCTAGAGCATTAATTTCTTTAAAAATAAATGCCTCTTTGTAGAAAATGGTTCTGGATCATAAACCTTCTATATGAAAACTCTTATCTATTAAATAAAATATAAACATGTATTATACTAATAGATGATGTACATGATAAAATTTACACCAACGGGAATTGAAAAGGAAAAGATGGAAATGAATATAAATAACATTTCAAAGAGCTTTTCCACATCCTAATGGCTTCAATTATTCACTTGCTGGAAGGCATGCATTCTAAATGCTTATATACTGACCATTATGCTACTCCTTAGCAAGCTTCATATCTGACCACCAGTCACATCTCCATCATTGTCCTTTATTAAACTCCCTATGCTTCAGTCATGCTCAGTCTTTTGTTTTATACTTCTACATGTCCCAACTTCTCAAAAGAAGACAATTTTCCCTCATATCACAAAAGACTCTATAGTCTTTAATTTGTTTGTTTTTTGTGTGGGGCTCCTACCCATGGGTGCTCATCAGGTCTTATTCATGTTTCCACACTCAGTGGTCACTCTTGGCAGCATTCAGATAACTATATGGGACCGAAACCCATGACATCTTCATGTACGATAAATGCCTTATGCACTATTAACTATGCTTATGACTCCAAACTTTATTCTTCTCTTAACTCAAATTCCATCCCCTCTGTTAGCAGCATAGATTTCTGTAGGTATAACACTTTGCCCCCCCCAGTGTATACTTAAGACGTTCATAAAATCTACAAATGAAATAAATCCTAGTAGAATTTCATCTTATAATTTTTGCATCATTTTTAATCTTAGAGATTCTTGAGAAATCAATCTGTGGCTTAATCACCACTGGCTTTTGGGAGTACAGAAAAGGACTCACTCACAGAAAGGGTTCAATATTGATGAAAGCAATAAAACAAGTCTAGGTCTGACCTGTCTTTATCAACATGACGGGGTCAGGATGTATGTACATTATATCCTACATAAATTCATCTTATTATTACATGCAATTTCATGTCTCTAAATTCCATAATATCTAGTAAATATGTCAACAGAAAACAGTGACTCCATGTGGTTTGGCGCTGGAAAGATAGTTCAGCAGGTAAGAGGCTTACTTGATTTCATCAGGATTGTCAGAGATCAAGTACCAGTAAGGTACTGAAAACTCTTCCTTAACTTTTCAGCGCCATTTAGGCCCTCATCAGATTATACAGTGCCTACCTGCCTTGTAAAAGAAGTTCTATTTTCTCAAAGTGAATTCAATATGACCTAAAAATTAATTAAATGGTCATCTCTTCCAGAAACATCTATAAATGTTTTATAAATATTTATAAACATCTATAAACATCTAGAAATGTTTTATCATCTATAAAGCAACTCATAGTATAGTCAAGTTGATATGTAATCAGAGTAATATGAATGCCTCTGTGTGTGACTGTATGTGAGTAAATACCGAATAAGTGAAAAGTTCTAGTTCAATAATTAACAGCAATGAGATGTTTATTGTGTTTGATGCATAATTATATACTTACTATTATAAAGAATGGAACAATCAGAGCTATATTCAATTAGCCTTCAGAAAATGCTTTCACCTTCAATATCCTCTTTAACCTGCATAACCAAGTGGTAATATTTAGATCTCATTTAATAATACTTTTAGATCATAAGGAAAAAACAAGATACTAACAGATTAGGTGTGCCTCCAAGGTCACCCACATGGTAAGCTCTGAAGTCAGGATTAATCAAAATTCCTTATCCTTAGTTCAATGTACTTTAGCTACATGATTTCCTCTAGAATTTTTGAGAAAAATACTGAAGATAGGAAAATGCTAAAAAGCAGCAGTATTTGAGGATGGCTGACTACCAGGGAACATTCTCAGACAAGGATGATTTGCTTAGTCCCCTTAAGAGTTTGCTCTTCTACTTTCACAGTTCTTTAATTTTTCATTTTCTTTTGCTATGCTACTTCAAATGTAACAGTTTGGGAATTTTCTTAATTAATAAGCATCTCTTTTTTAAGAATACATTTACCTAAGGGACACTGTGGATATCAATCACTTACAAATATGTGTAATATTGTTCCACGAAATGCTTTCTTTCTAAGCTAAAATTTAAACTGCAGCCCCTAAGAGGCTTTAAATTTTATACAAAAGAAAAAATGAGATAGTTTGAAACTTGGAATATTTTGAAGATAGAGCAAAATAAGATAAGATGATATAGAAGGAACCTGAGGAAAGGCCATAGACAACAAAAACAAGAAAATGGTAGAGGATCAGTTTAGTAAAATTCTATCCAATCTTCTAAAGAATATGGACTCTTACCCTGTTCCTCAAGCTATGGTCTGTGAATCATGCCATTCATAGACATTTCCTTACAGTCTAACAAAAATTAACCCATCCAATAACAATAAGCAGCCAAAACACAGTAGCAAAAACAAAATTATATTGTATAACAAAAGTGGAAATCATGAAAATTAATAGACAAATAAAAGGAGTTTGGACTCTGATGGTAGCAAGAATAATGGGTGTTTATCTGTGAATGATTTTGAAAGTGATACCCCAAAATCCATCTGATGTCGTAGTCATTGTTTGGGACAAGCATGGGCCAATGGCTTTGTCTAAACCTATGCAACTGGTTGAACTGGGGAAAGGGGGGAAATAATGACTCTATTCTCAGAAACTTGTAGTAAAATCAAGCACAGCAGCCTGCTAGTTTAGTGACACTGGAACTGTAGGCCTTAACAGTAAAACTGTAGCCCTAAAGGAACAGGGTTAGTGACACTGATAAAGTGGATTAGACAGACTATAACTCACTCTGTGCTTTGCAGTAAATACATTTCAGTCTTCTTTTGCAGGATGAGGGAACCAACAGAAAATGTACTTATACATACCTCTTCCCTTGTTACTACTAACCTTTACCTTCAAAATAGCCCAAAGATTTTTAGGCCTGTTACAGGTGATAGCAGGAGAAGCACAGACAACTCTTTACCCTGATTATCTTGATACCCACTATTCTCTTTCAATGTGCCCATCCTTAAAACCAAATCCCTTGAGGGCCGGGTGGTGGCACTGGAGATAAAGTGCCTGCGCTAACCTAGGACGGACCATGGTTCAATCCCCCGGTTCCCCATATGGTTCCCTGTGTCTGCCAGGAGCGACTTCTGAGCGAATAGCCAGGAGTAACCCCTGAGCATCGCCGGGTGTGGCCCAAAAACCAAAAAAAAAAAAAAAA
>PVKC010013853.1:0-22628 GCA_004027635.1 Crocidura indochinensis
GGTTGGGAGGGAGGGAGTTTTGGCAAACTGGTGGCGGGAAAGTTGCATTGGTGAAGGGGGTGTTTTAAAAAAAAAGTTTTAAAAATCAAAAAAGAAAATAAAAAAATAAGGCTTCCAAATTCTTATCACAGGCTGTGTTCTTTACACTGACTGTATAGAAAGAGGAGGTCCAGTAAATGCACCCCATATACACCTCAACCCAGACCCTTGCCTGGTTTGTATTGTGAATTTGGGGACAAAAAAAAAAGGAGAGCTTCAGGAGACAGAAGAGAAACACACAAAGCTGACAGGTCCCCTTAGTTGCTGCCAGTCACTAATGTCATAGCCTTTATTAGTTTTATTAATGAATGAATTCATGTGAAATGCTGTGGATCAAACCTGGATCAGCCATGCACAAAGCAAGTGGCCTGCCTGCTTTGTTTTCTCTCCAGCCCTTTAACAAATGAATGTTTAAAGAAATATATGAATATATACATAAAGATTTAACTTGTAAGAAACATTAATCTGATATTTTATATAGATATTTTATATAGACTTTCCTGTAAAATGAACATTTTATTTCTAATGTAGAGATTGCTTGGAGAAATAATCCCCCTGTCTACATATTGAAAAAAGGAAGGGTAAAATAAGCATATATGAGTCACACTGTTTTTCAAACGTGTACTAGGCTTGTGATAATTGATTTATTTTGAGCAAAAATGCTAAAAGCTGACATAATCGTTCCTATTTTGTAAGTGATAAAACTTGATAGAAGAGTAATTAAAGATTATATCCAAAGTCAGTTTCCTAATGTTTGATATATTATATATTTTACATATATACATACCTGAGCTCCTGGCATATTTGGAATTTGCACTAAGTTCTCAGACCCATTTGATCAGAGAGCATTTGGACTACATTAAATGTTATTGGTTTGAGATACTGTTGTTTGTATTAGACCTGTCCATTTGTTTGATCTGAGATTGTAGCATAACTTAGAATTTCTGGGTTCCAGTTTCTGCTTCTGAGAAATAATTATCACCTATCTCTCTTAAAGCATTGACAGTCTATCCAGTGGTCCTCAAACTTTTTAAACAGGGGCCCAGTTCACTGTCCCTCAGACCATTGGAGGGTCAGACTATAGTAAAAACAAAAATTATGAACAAATTCCTATGCACACTGCATACATCTTATTTTGATGTGAAGAAACAAAATGGGAACAAATACAATATGTGGCCCGCGAGCCGTAGTTTGAGGACCACTGGTCTATACAATATCAGATCAGGCAAACTTGAGTAGCTAAATTAATATTCCATCTATTTATTTATTCTGGAGTGTCATTGCATCAAGATCATGTGCTGTGAGTTGTAACCTTGTACCTCCATAAGACCCCACAGTGTTGAAGGCACAATATGTAACTGAGGCAAGTTAGCCTCAATATTAAACCTGGACCCTAAAAACTGGGTTTTCTTTTGTAATTCTACTTGGTTGACTCTAGGCAGCTTTTTTCTTTTCCTGGTATTTGGCTCCTTTTCTATACTTTCCAAAAGTATATTGTGAAGTAAAATGAGATAATATCCATTCTCAAGAACTTCTAACATTTCTAAGTTTGCGATAGTATTTTTATTGATGAAGCAAGCTTTGATATCACCTAAAATAAGGCAGTTAATTTAAATTTGGTCTAATGTTAGTTATTTACCTCATTCCCCAACTCTCTTTCATTACTGTCCTACAATGGTGTCATAGTAGTTTATCTCTGAAAAATATTCAGAGCCTATAAAACCAGTGACTGTAACATTGATTAAAGCAATTATAGGAAAATTATTGAATTTGTATGTCACACTTTCTTGTATTCAATATTTGCTGAATAGATTTAACGGCTTTGTATGTTGTGGCATTATCATATATATGAAATTAGTTTTTTGCTTTTTGGCACTGTGATTTTCTACCAAACCTATAAGAGAAGCATGTGGTATTACAAATGTTGCATTTCAATGAAATAGTATTCAAAAGGATTATAAATGTAATCAAAGGAGTATAAATTTACAATTTTTAAAATGGTAAAGCTGGGGTGTGGAGGAAAATGGTAAAGCTTAATAGTGATCAATTAAGTAGTCTTCAAAGAATTTTAAGAACTCACCTACTTTTAGGAAAAAAATTTTGCATATTTCAAGAGGAGGCATAATCTAGATGTTTTGTGAAGTTGTACTGTTTTTCCTTTTGATGAGTCTAGACTCATCAACCTTTATAATTATTCTTTTTAAATTGTATAAAATGAGTCCAAAGCAGTGACAATTGTTTTACTTACAAATACATAAAAGTAATATAATAACATGTGGTGTTCTTAGTATGATAATCAAAGCAATTTTGCATAACCCAAAACCAAAATTTATGTGCATGCAGAGGAATGAATTAAAATCAATTCTCTATCCAAATTTATAAAACTTTATAAAATAGAAACATTGCCTCAAAATAAAAAAAATACATTTCCTGAAAAATACAAGTATGTGGCCATCTCTAACAGAGATAATCACAGATGGTCTTTTTTCTCCCCTTGATTTAAGATTGTTCCAGAAAACTAGTAGAAAATTATAATTAGATGAAAGACATAAAATATGCCCAAATTTTAGAGGTGAGAAAAAATGGGAGTGATTTGGAAGATGAGCCCAGTATTTGTTCAACATTGACTACATGTTGGACTCTTATAAACACATGTCATTGTCCTAGACTTTTGTAAATATAGAACTTCATATATTCCTTTAAAAACTCAATAAAATACTTAGACCCTCTTTTGAAAATAGACAAAGTGTAATCAAGAGGGTATCTGGTTTCCTGAGGCAGCATAAAATGCTGTCAGAATCAGCTTTAGCACTTAGGTCTCCAAGCCTCAGATCCATCTTTTCTGTATATATTTGAACAGTCACCAAAGGAGTTACATAAAGAGGATTTAAAAAGAAAAAGCACATAAAATATTATATGATAAATCTATGGCATATTTCTTTGCAACAAACATAATATATATTTCTTCCTATGTAATAGTAATGACTTAGATGAATTAAACAAATCCAATGATACAATTTACCCTGGTTTTACAAAACTTTTTGTGCATAATTATAATGATAATTTTTTTTTTGTTTTTCAGCCACACCCAGTGACACTTGGGTTACTTCAGGCTATGTCTCAGAAAAACTCTCCTGGCTTGTGGAAACATAGGGTCTGCTGGCGAATCGAATTGTGGTCTGTCCTAGGCTAGTGCAAGCAAGGCAGAATCTTTACCACTTGTGCCACCACTCAGGCCCCAAAATACTTTAATTTTTTTTTAATGTATGCCTGCCTTTATCTTTTAGTTGGTTGGCTTATACAACCAACCTGCATTGGTTTGTGAGCAATTTGAAATATACACATTCCTGAGTCCTTTTGTATGCACAGCTTTTTCCTTTCCACACTTAATTCTTTGCAACAATCCCATGCTTTGGAATCCAACAGCTCACCTGCTGCAAATCGAGCATGAGATAAATAAGGTCAGGATGGGATTTATGAATCATCTCTTCCACCAACATTTACTGGAAAATTCAAGCAGAAAGCCAAACCCATTTGGCACTGACTCAAAGTGGGACTTCCTGAGGCAGTGAAAGGAACAGGAAAACTATTTAAAGTCAAGTCTTCTAAAATAGAGTTCAACCCCAGTGACCCCACCCACATGATAAGCAGAAAGCCAAGTTTACAGGACGACAGAAAATTTTGGAGAAAAATATCAAAATGCATTCTTGGCCTATTAGTTCTGCTCTATGTTGTTTTCTTCTTGTCCACCTTCATATTAGGGTAGTAAATAAATATCATTCATAAACTTTTTCCAATGTATGTCTTTTTCTTGCAAGCCTCACTTTGAATAAGAAAATCAAATTGTGGATTCAATTCTATTACCAATTCAATCAACAAACCTTTACTTGAAGGTACCTCCATTAGTTAAGTGCTTATATATACTATGATAACTATATTAGTTACATATTTAAATTTACTTGATCTTAAAAGTTATAATGTAAATATAAACCAGAAAAATAAATGAGAAAAACTCAATAAAGATGCATTAGGAGAAAAATGTCATTTTTAGAAATTTAGAAATTTTAGAAATTTAGGTTAGTCACTCTAATGCTTTTATAATAGTAGTTGAAATGTAGAAGCATAAAAGTAATTATAAATTTATGCTAGTGACTACAAAAGTACATAAAGTCATATTTTCTAGAATCAGTTACATGAGTGAAGCAAAGCTATCAAGTGAGTAGAAATTTTGTATGCAGTTGAAATTTAGTTGGAATCAGTGTAAAACAGATTATTATATCTTTATGATGTTTTATACAATCTCCATGGTAACCAAGAAAAAAAGAGTCTATATAATATAGATGAAAGAAAATGAGAAGGGCAGCAAAATTTTTCTTTACAAAATATATCCAGCATACAGATGAATGCAAGGAAGCAAAATGTAAAACAGAATAGCTTTAAGACACAAAAAAAACAACAAATATCAAAATGGCAATATTAATTACTTCCTCTTGATAATTCCATTAAATATAGATGAATACAATCAATGGCATATTATTCCATTTTAAAAAGAAATGCATGCTGATAATGCTGTATCGTGATGGATCAAGAGGACATTTTGCTAAGTGAAATACTTCAGTTACAAAAAGATGATAGTTGTACAATTCTACTTATTTAAAGTATCTATACTAGTCAGTTCACTGAGAGAGTAGAAAGGCAGTTGTCAGAGACTAAGAAGGTAGCTACCAGGATTTCTCACTTTGATAGGACAATGCTGGAGCCTTGCAAGGTAAAAATAAGTTTGAATGATGTGATGGCTATATAACATTATGAATGTTTTTTTATGAACTATTCACTTAAAATATAAGGAGAGTACATTTTAGAATAATTATCTTAGTCATAACTTAATAATGGTAGCAAAAATCAAAAAGAAAGAAACTTGAAGTAGTCATTATGGTTTCCATTTACACATCTGGAAACTAAAATTTAAAGTGAGAAGGAAAGAATGTGTGGCAGTCCCATGCATGGCAGATCAGGTTCCGAACTGGAACATCTGAATATTCCCAAAAATAAAATTTATTTCTAAAACATTGTATTTTAAAAGTTAACTATAAGTACCTGCAAACCATAATGTTTTAAATAAAAATACTTAATTTAAAATAACTAAGTAATTAAAAGTTTTAAGAGATAAAAATTAAATAACTTACACATTCATAAAATGAAAAGTAAAGACACATAAAATCCATCTGCATAAGAATGACAATCATGCAATGGATATTGGTGAATATTATTTTTAGGGAGGCTGGAGTTTTAGAACTTAAGCCAATAAGCATCACAGCAAATTAATTTGAGAGGCAAAAGGAAAATTTCCCTCATCATTAACATATATTTTTTTGTTAGCTAAAGAAATAAAATTCTCGAGCTCTTTAATGGGCCTCCACTAGTTTCCTTTTGAATGATGAATGGTGGCATTTAATAAGCTGCATGCTTTTAAATTTTGTCATTAATGTTTTGTCCTGAAGTTTATCCAAAATAGAATTGCATCTAAATATGGTCTCTCTCTAGCAAGGTTCTCGCTAGGACATCAGTTAAGAGCCAAGAATGTTGCCATAGAATCAAAGGTCAGAACAGCAGAAATAGTCTCCTGGAGTCTGATTTATGTGCCAAAGATTATGGTAAACTCTGAGAATAAACAGACTTTGCAGGGCACCCTGTCCAACTTCTTTTATCCTAAATTTTCCTAAAAGCCTCTGCCCTCATGTGGGGAATATAAAAGAAACACTATTTCCATTTATAGAACACTTAATAATTAATCAAGTGTCTTCTCCAATATTATCCTAGTCCAGACAAAAGAAATCTGAAAATATATTACATCTGAATATGCTCCTGAATAGATTTGGGCAAAATCTAATATCACCAGGTGTTCAGGCTATTCTAATATTTAGAAAGGCGCTATTGAAATTGCCATCACATGAGCCAAGAAAAAAAGAATATATTAATTCACAAATGAGTATCATTTTATATCCAAAATTTATATTAGTTTCATTGACTAATGAAAGCACATAGCAGCATCAGTAAGCTTTGGCTCTGAATATAAAAAATGATAGTTTAAAGAAGCTCAAACTTTTTAAACAGGGGCCCAGTTCACTGTCCCTCAGACCATTGGAGGGCCAGACTATAGTAAAAACAAAAATTACGAACAAATTCCTATGCACACTGCATACATCTTATTTTGATGTGAAGAAACAAAACAGGAACAAATACAATATGTGGCCCACGGGCTGTAGTTTGAGGACCACTGGCTAGATCTTCAAGTCCATGAAAAAGAGCCAGTTGTGAATGATTCAAAGATTCCTATGTAGTAGTTATTGTTTTGTAGTAAGTTTTGTTTTGTTTTGTTTTGTTTATTCCCCAGATGTCAGTTACACACTTTAATGGTGAAATGTGATTTTTATTTGAGAACTATTTATTTACAGTAGATAAGCACATGACATGGTATAAACGATGCCAACCTTTCTTTCCTAAAACTGGAAAATAGTCTGAAGATAGAAGACATGTATCTGGGTCCTAATTCTGACACATGAGCAATGTTTCCAAGCAAATACTGCTGCACAACACTTTTGAGTGATAATTTCTTACATTTGTATCCTGTCTTTCATTTTTACTCTCTCATTTATGAACTTCCTGCTAGCCTTCCTATGACTCTTCCTTCTCTCATTCATCACAGTAGATTTCTTGAAGTTAAAATCATTTGATTCTAATAGGCAAAGCTTATTAAATTTCTCTTTTATTAATATATTGAGTTTCTTATTCATTCTTGCATTTGTTCTTTCAATAATTATTAAATTATTTCTTTTAACTAATAATGCAAAATTAATTGCATATTAAAATTAATTCTAACAAACTTCTCTACTTCAAAAGAAATAATGATCAAAATAAAAGACAATTACCAACTGAAAAAAACATTTGCCTACCATTCATTTTACAAAGAGCTAATATTCAGGATATATAAAAACATTTGGAAATATTAACAACAATAAAACAAGCCATATACAAAAAGATAGAGAAGAGATGGATATGTACTTTCTTAAAGAAAAAAATCCAAATGGCTAATATGTATACAAAACCCACTATCACTTATTATCATGAAAATTAAAAGTAAAACAAAAGATAACAGCAAAAGTGTTATTGGTACAAATAATAAAAGAATAAAATCAAGTAAACAAACAAAAAAGAATAAAAACAATTAATGCTGATGCAGAGGTAGAGTAAAGAAACCTTCATCTTCTGACATTGGAAATGTCAATTGACTAATCTCTTTGGAAAACAATATAGAGACTTCTAAAACAAACCCACAAACAAAAAACTACCCTAGAATAGAGATTCCATACAACCCAGAAATTTCCAATGACCCAAAAATTCTATACCAAAATGATGCTTTTACTGATTTTTTGCAAGGCTATTCACGATAGCCCAAATCTGAAAGCATCTATGTATTAACTGATAATAAATTAAAAAATTATGGTATCAGAGACCAAGAAAGAGAATTGCATATGATTCTCATATGGTTTCCTATGTACCTCCAGGAGGAACTCCTGAGCACATAGACAGGAGAAAGTCAATGATGAATGGAAGCGTAT
This sequence comes from Crocidura indochinensis, assembly GCA_004027635.1. Classification (NCBI taxonomy): domain Eukaryota; kingdom Metazoa; phylum Chordata; class Mammalia; order Eulipotyphla; family Soricidae; genus Crocidura; species Crocidura indochinensis. The sequence goes on from PVKC010013853.1 coordinate 7,659, forward strand.
ACTAGTGAAAATTGTGGTGTTGGAACATTGTATGCTTGAGCTCTGTCTTCAATAATGCTGTGACTCACAGAACTGCAAATAAAATATAACATTTTTCATTTTTAAGTTTTAAATTTTTTAGTTGCTAGAGTAATAACACAGTAGATAGGGAACTAGTTCCACACAATCTACCTTGCTTCTATATGTGATATCCATACAATCATTGAATCCCTCCGGGAGTAATTCCAGAACCAGAACTAGGAACAACCCCTGAGCATCACCAGGTCTGATCCCAGAACCAAAAAATTAAAAAAAATAGTCTTTGAAATCAGTATTGTATGTATCATATTTTAGAGGATGATTGGAAAGTTTCCAGGTTAGTAAACTTAAATTACTGAATCAGCAGAGGGAGAATCATAAGAGATAGCATACATTAATGCAAAAACAAATAAGAAAAATGCTAAATATTTCATCTAGAGTACAAGTTTTTAGTGGTATCAAAGCAATAAATAGGGATGGAAGTTTTAATTTAGAGGATTCATTTGTGCTGAGGAGATTTAAACTTTGTTCATGTGCAGTGAAAGTTATAGAAAATTTAGAGAAATTGCAGCAAAACACCAAAAGAGTGACTTACACTACTGTAAGATGACACCAGGCTATAAGCCCAAAACAAAGCTATTTCTCCCATCCCTAAATCTCTCCTTTGATATGTAAAAACCCACTTGGATAAGTACCCCCCCCCTCTCTCTCTCTCTCTCTCTCTCTCTCTCTCTCTCTCTCTCTCTCTCTCGTCTCTCACACACACTTAACGTTCCCCCTCCAGCTCACAGATACCAAGAGGCGAAAAGCACACTGACTCCTTGACTCTCTCCTGACTGGTTTTGTTTAGTAATCTGACACAGCTACTCCACTGCTTCTGACTGTGTGGGGCTTAAAAATACTCATGTGGGGTGATCTCCCAACATGTGATTTATTTTACACACTACCAAATATTGTTTTCTCCAAAATCTAGAAAAAACCAAGATGAAGATGTGAAATTTTTCTTCTAATACTTCTCTTCTTGGTTTTTCAAGTGGCCACGGTCTTCCTACAAACGAGCATGTTTGTCTGTGAACATGTCTATATCCAAATCTCCTCTATTAAACCTACATTAGTCAGATTGGATAAGGTTCACCTGACTAGTATTTTAGCTTAATTACTTTTTGAAAACTCTTATCTCCAAATGCAATCACTTCTATAGTTCACTATTTCATAGAACATATCAATTTGGGGCCCGGGAGATAGCATGGAGGTAAGGCGGTTGCCTTTCATGCAAAAGGTCATCGGTTCAAATCCCGGTGCCCCATATGGTCCCCCGTGCCTGCCAGGAGCAATTTCTGAGCATGGAGCCAGGAGTAACCCCTGATCACTGCCGGGTGTGACCCAAACAAAACAAAACAAAACAAAACAAAAAAAAGAACATATCAATTTGAATATGAATATCTGAATTTGAGGTATGGGAGAGGGAATTCAATCATGGACTCTAGAAGTTGACGTCCTTGATTTGTGTGCTTTGTTTCTCACTTAGTAACTATATGATTTTGTACAAGTCATTTAAGCTTTGTTCTTAAATTTCTTCATCTAAAGAAAACATTAGTAGGGGCCGGGCAGTGGCGCTGGAGGTAAGGTGCCTGCCTTGCCTGCGCTAGCCTAGGATGGACCTTGGTTCGATCCCCCGTTTCCCATATGGTTCCCCAAGCCAGGAGCGATTTCTGAACGCATAGCCAGGAGTGTCACTGGGTGTGGCCCAAAAACCAAAAAAAAAAAAAAAAGAAAGAAAGAAAAAGAAAACATTAGTAATTACCTATTAAATTATAAAATAAAAATTCCAAAATAAGAAACATTAGCGAAGATGATTCTAGGAAAGAAGGAGTATTTGGAATCAGAAAAATTTATTAGTTTTAGGGGCTGGAGTGGTGTTGCAAGTGGTAAGGCTTTTGCTTTGTGCACTCTAACCTAGGAGAAATCTCGGTTTGATCCTCCAACATCTTATATGGTCCCCCAAGCTAGGAGCAATTGATTTCTGAGCATATAGCCAGGAGTAACCCATGAGCATTGCCAATGTGGCCCAAAAGAAACAAAACAGAATTTTGGAAGTAGAAAAAATTTGGACAAGGAAGCCAATATAACAAAACGAATTTTATTATCAAGGTCTTGTTTTGGAAGTGGTGTGGACAGAGGTATTGGCATTATACATTAACTTGCATAGGAAATGCAGGAAAAACTTTTTTTTGGTGGGAGAAGACCGTCTGAGAGATTTTGTGTTTGAAATGTTATGAACTTATTAAAGATAAATCTAACCAATGGTGACACATGCATTTCTGAAATGTGAAACAAGATTTGAACTTCAATAATAGAGTTTTTATACATAGGTAGAAATTTAGGAGCTAAATTCATAAAATTATCTACAAAAATCAATGCAATTTATGATTGAGAGCTGGAGAGATAGTTCAAGTGACTGAACTAATACTTTATATGCAAGAGAACCTGTTTTAATTCTCCACAACAAATGATAACCCAATCACCACCAAGAGCTACCCTTAAATGCAGCATCCCTGAGTACTCCAGTTGTGTTTCTGCTCATGGTTGTTTTCGATTGTTGTGGGTCCCCACAAGGGAGCACAGGTAAATATTACACAAATTGGGAATCATAATGGAGTGATTAAGGAGACTAGGTGCCATTTAGTAGGGGTCAGAAACAAATAAAGTATTAAGAGGAACACAGTTATAAAACCAGTTTTAGAAACAGTACACTTCTGCACAGATGGAGTAATAAAATAGCTAATAAAACTCAATCTCCTACCTCAGAAGTTACTAATGCCATCATATATACAAATATTGAGTCTGGTCATATTGTTATGTCATTCTAAGTTAGTGTTTGCTTCCAAAATATCAAAATGAGATATCATTAACCTTCCCCTTTTCTCCATTATCAAAATGATCATATCTAATATGGCAATAGTTTACAGTTCCTAAAAGGGTATATTTACAGGAGTACTTTTGTCATATCAGTGTTATTAGCAAGTATAAATAAAATAATGGTCAATGTTACTTTGATGTTAAGGTATATAGTTTTAAATATACTTTAGGCCACAATATAGCTTTTGAATATCACTGCTACTAGGTATATCACTTGTCAATACTCAAAATATGTCATGTAGAAATTGTGAAGCTTCTGAGCATAGAGAAAGCTACTTTATTACGAACCATGTGAGGAGTCATCTGAGAAAGACATACCCTTACCCTGAGCATCCTGTGATGAAGGATAACATTTATTTTAGTATGATCCAGTCATGGGATCCAGCAGCTGGACAGGAAGTAGAGGCCAATCTTACAGATGATTGATTCAATCTCCAAATCATCTGCCTATGAGAACTAAAACCCTGCCTTGTTATTTAAGCAGGAAAAACTGAGGCACATAGGGAGAGAAGTTTCTTGACTTAGTGGATGGGTCACTATGTTGGGAATCAGAACACCAGATGCCCACAACCCAAGCCCATTATAGATAAAATTACTAGTCTACACACAGACAATTCATTTTTTTTTACTGAGTTTGGAGTTCCTCTTCTATTTTCTCTAGAATGAAAAATGACAACCAAATTCTCTTAGGAAAAGAATCTATACCCTAATTAGTATCTAACATTTCCCAGTAGTCTTATCACCAGTAATTTATGCACAATTTGGGGAGATAAGTGCTGACACTCAGACAGAAAATGCTAATACTCAGTTAAATTGTTTCAGTTCTTACTTTTCTCTTTTTATCTCTCTACAATTGTATTGCTTCACTCAGGGACAGCTCTAAGAATGTTCAGTTTTATATATCTCTTGATTCTAATATCCAATCTTGAAATTCTCAGTAATTTTTGAAAGAGGGGTTTTCACACCTTTATTTTACACTGTATACCACAAATCATGTAGTTGATTTTCCCTTGGTCCTATAATTTTTAGTTGTTGACCCTTTATGTTGCAGATACACAGAGAAATGGGAAAAATTGGTGTTTATAGACTGTAGTTCTAACTCTATAAAAATCAAAGTAATGTAGGCAAGATAAAGAAGACATATGGGAATTAATTCAAGTGATCTCAGTACCTCCAGATCAAGATACATAATAATTATAAAAAAGTGAAAAGAAATTCTCATGCCTATGAAGAACTCTCTGGCTTCATTTATTCTTACAGACTGGGGAAAATACCTTTGACATGGATTCAAGAAGTTAGGAGCTATCTTCAATCTGTGATGGGAGATTGATTTTCCTTCAACATTTGAGACTTCAAATTAGTGTTCACTAAAATATATGGAGCAGATTAAGAAAGAAGATGGTTTCACTCCGATTATCATGATGAAAGCTTGGGGCCTCACTGCCTTTAGAATATTTCCATCACAAAATTCTAATGGGTGCCTAGGATTTCCATATGACCCACAGTTTATTTCTACTTTATGTGAGTACCTGCTTCTGTTTCTTCTGAGAGCATAAGATTCAGCAGGACTTAGGAAATATGCCAAATGATATGTGGTTTCCCCTGTAGCAAGAGATTTGGGGTTCAGAGAATTCAGGTTGAGATTTGTTTAGTATCTCAGAAAATAATTTTTCTCTGACCCGTTTTATCCTCCAAAGAGGAAGTGAATAGAGAGGCAACATAATAGATGAAGGAATGTAGGGTGTAGATTTAAATAGAGTAGTGTTATAGTGATCGTGATTCCATCTCACTTATGGTGTATGATTCTTGGCAAGTTACCTCACTTCTAAAAACTTTGCATTCCTACTCAGCTTGAAAGTAGAATTAATAATATCTCTCTGACAGAATTTTTATGTGAACTATAATAAATGAGAGAATACTCTGTCCAGATCTTGGATGTATGAGCATTCAACCTTTGAAAATGGTTATCAATCATTATTGACTGAGAAGTTCATGGGGCAGGGAGCTGTCTGCCTGCGCAACTTATGGTATCATGCGGGCAGAAAATAATATCAACAGGAGCATAAAAGGGAAGGCTCCTTTAAGCCTGAACCCAAAGCATAACTGGAGGCAGAGCAATAAGGTTAGCAGTGACCTCCATGTAAGAGGCTCCAATTGCTTCAGCTATCAATGTCCTTCTCAGTGTTCACTTTGCAGTGAGCCAAGAGTGAGGAGGCCTAGATCACAGTGTTCAGTACCTCACAGGTTCAATCTGGGCTCTGTCTAGACAGACAGCTGGAGACTGGCAACACAGGATGCCAACTACTCTGAGGAGGAGGAGGTGTTTTAGCAAAAACTGTTCTCTTTTCTCATCCGCTAACTGCTGGCTTCCAAAAGACAGTTGGTTGTAACTGACGGTTACTACTCTGGAAGCCTGGGTCAAAATTGATAACCCGAAGAATCTTCCCATTGGAGATATCTGTCTTGCTCACTAACCTCCTAAATATCAGACAGCCCTCTCTCCGTTATGGCAAGTCATGTGACAATGGTTTCCATCCTCTTAAAGACTTCCAAAGTAGGACTCTCAACTGATCTTCAGTACATCATCTGATCTTTTGTGCATCTGAGATATATGACCACATCTCTAACATTTGGACACTAAAATCCTGTTTGGATTTTACCTGTCTATAGCTTCAGCAAGTACAAGCTAAGATTTAGTTCAATAAATTCCCTTTTTTCTCACCTCATGCACAATACTTTGGCACAACAAATTGTAGAGAGATTCTTCTTTGTCTTAATAAATTGTTTCCTATCTTTAAGACATGTCAGATATAAATAATTAGACTTCATTTCATTTAAAACCTTCATTTTAATCCAGGTTTTTCTAGTTTCTACTTCTAGACATTATTACAATTGACGGTGCCTCTACTGTGGATATTGTCAAATATATAACTATTCTCACTAGTATAGAGTTGAGTGTAATAGAACACTTTAGGAACACAGGGAACACTGTTCCTTGTAATAGAACCCACACCTGGCAACACTCAGGAGTTGCTTCTGACTATGCACTCAGAAATTGGTCCTGGCTTGGGGGACCATATGGGACACCAGGGGATTGAACCGCAATTTTCCTGGGTCAACCACATGCAAGGCAAGGCAAACACCCTACCACTGTGCCACCACTCCAGCCCCTGTAATAGAACACTTTAGTATGTACAATGATGTGTGTTGGTCTCAATATATTAAAAAGAATAAAAAAGTGAAATGAAATAAAATATATGCAGGTTAAATTCAATATATCTTATTTTACCTCAAATATTCTTCTCATTTATTCTCTACAAGTAGGCAAGTTAATCTTTCTATAGCACAACCTTAATTGTGTTACTTTGATGTGCAGTGTGCAATTTTTAGTACTTTCACATAATCTCCAATAAGATACCAAATCCCCATTTTATATTACAAAAATCTTTCTGAATCTGACCTCTGTTTCACTCTCAACATAACTCATTCATATTCCTAGTTCTTGTAACAGTTTCATATGCTGTATAATAAACTATTCCAAATTCAGTAGCTTAATACATATTTATTATTTTTTATTATTGTTGTTTTAAGCCACTGGTCTTCTCTGGTTTTACTTATGAAGTTAATGACAAGTGTGGATCAGTAAATGATTTTGCTAGTCTTGACAAAGCTTCCTTTATTAATAAGAATTTTGGCTTGTTTATATGACTGACTTGTTAAAATTTGAGATGATTTTAGAGACTATTGTGCTCTACATTTTGTGAGTTCTCATCCACTAGAAATAACATCTGTTCTTTCCACCCTACTTTTATTGAAGTACAATAAATTACAATACTGTTAATTATATTTTGTGCAAATATAATTGTACCACCACACCCACTGTCAGAGTGTTCCCATTCCTCTGCTAATATTCCAAGCACCCATCCAATATATTCCAATAGACCACCAATTTGGGTAAACTAAGTTATGCAGATCAACCTTCCATTTAAGATATCTTAAGTAATTTGCTATTATTACTTTAACTTAAATACTTACAATAACATAAAGAGAAAAAATTCTTTCCAAAAATTCTCCAAGCCACTGTGCATATAGAGAGTAAAGAACTGTTGAAATTTTCATCCCCTCCTTTTCAATCCTGCTACTCAAAAGAATCAGAACATGCAATCTTTTTCCTATTCTAATTTCAAAGGAAATCATACTTTCCTAACACACTCAGCTGGAATTATTTTCACATCTTTCTCCTTTCTGATCTCTCTTTTATCTCCCAAAATAGCCACATCAGTGAGACACATTTGCTTAAATCAGTGCATGTCTCCTTAGCTATTTGTTACCTGTGCTGAGGGCTGAGTCATTCAAATGTTATATGGGGTCACATCTGGAAAGTGTACTACTTCCTCCTAATTCAGGAGACTTTTTTCTCCTTCCTTGACAAGCTGAGCTGTTGGAATTAAAGATTTCCATCTAGAGGCACAAATTTATAAGTGTTCACTAATCTCACCTGAGCATCAAAATCATCATAGATGAGAGATTCTTGGAGTCTGTCACTTGGATCTGTTGGTACTGAGAACAGAGAACATCCACCATCAGGTTCCATGGTCCTCCTTTGAAATATGTGACTTTAATGGTTGGTCTTTGAATTATCGACAAGATAAGAGGAACTGGGATGAGATGCAACAATATGAGATGCAACATGATGCTGTCAGACAGCATGTCACAACAGAGTCAATTTCCAGAAAAGTGGAACCAAACAAGCAGTCCCTGTTAAAGACTAACTTCGTCCATCAAACTGATGTAACAAAGTTGTCTAAGATACTGGAAAAAACCTGCAAATTCAAAAAACCTTTATTCACATCTGGACTGTTTCCCTTCTTCACTCCCTAAGTGTTACTCATCTGAACTTAGGGAATAGTGGACAGAAGCATGCAAGCAAATCACTGTCCTAACACCAAATGTATCAAACATCCAGTGTGTCATTGATCGAATGTGATTCTCAGTGGGGATGAGAAATGGATACTGACAGGATGGATGAAGCTACACCCATGTGTGCCATGAAGCATGCCTGCAGCAGATGCTGCCAGAAGTTAAGAGAATGTTTCTGGCCAAAAAAAGAACTTCTGAAATTAAACTTTTAGTATCTGGAGTGATGAAGCAATTCAATGCTTGAGTTCATTTGTGCCCTAGGAAGAAGAGAATAATAAAACTGGAGATGATGAGAGAATTAATGATGAGTCCTAGAGGAATAAGATGAATAGGTTTACTGCAAAGCTGCAATGCATTTTGGGAAAGGAGATTCAGTTTGTTGCAACTATGAAAAGCTAATCATCACACATTGGTCATAAGTGGAATAACCTAAATAAAATATGCAGCACATCCTAATAGTACACTTCTGTATTGAAAATATATGTGTCATATTACAAGATCATTGAATTGGGAAACAGGACCTGAGTTTCAGTTCTAAATTGCTGTATTATCGTAAATGTTCTTCAAGTTTTACTTGTTTTATTTGCATAGTGAAGGGGGTCCCCCAAAGATTATTTTCACTATGCTTTTTAATGCTTCTTTGTATATTATTCTACTGAACAATCATTCCAGCCTCTCCTATGTTATTCATTGTAGGGTAATAAAGTATCTTCATGTTAGAAAACACATGGACTAAGCCAGCAAGTTTTCTATCATTAATTTAACTTTAGATCTAACTTTCTTTCCATTTTCCCCATGGCCTTTTCCTTCAATTCTTTTAACTCATTCTACCAAATGCTCTTTAAATGACAAATTTCGGAGTGGCTCTAGTCTCAGTTCATTACTTGTTCCTCCACTGATGCTCGCTATACTTTTTTTTTTTAAATCATAGCTATTGTAAAGATGGTGTCTTAGTTACCTGTGAGCCATTTTTTGGGGGGGGGGTCACACCCGGCAGTGCTCATGGGTTACTCCTGGCTCAATGCTCAGAAATTGCTCCTGGCAGGCACGGGGGACCATATGGGGCACCGGGATTCGAACCGATGACCTTTTGCATGAAAGGCAAACGCCTTACCTCCATGCTATCTCCCGGGCTCCATCTGTGAGCCATTTCAGCAGAGACTGGACATCATGTAATTCTCCATTTCTCAAGTATCAGGTAAAATATCTGGAAAATAATGTGATTTTTTGTCTATACTACTGCAAATATGTCACCTAAATGCCATTTGTTTCAGGCAGCTCTTTTACTGAGCTGAACTCACCACTGCCGTTTCTTATCCTTTCTCTCCAACTTGTCCCCATTGTCACTTTTTGAATTCGTTGCATCATAATTGAATCCTTATATTTTTACGTCAGCTTTAAATCTGCCTTTATTTTTTAATTCAGTTATTTGTTTCCTTTCAATATTCCATGTTAAAATATCTGTGTTATTTTTATGATAAATATTCAATATTATGTGCATTCTTATTACCTTAAAGTATTGCTAAAATTAAAAATAGTGGTATTATATAGCAAGTTCAAGCTTCTTAGTTTAGTTTTCAAGACTATTCACCAGATAATCTTGATCTACCTTGAAATCACTCCTCACATGAACTCTGTGACTCACCAACACCAGACTATTTGCCATTTCCTGAATGTTCCATCAGTTGTCATATCTTTGAATCTTCAGTGCTGCAGTTTTTTCTGTTGCTGAGGCTGCTTCTCCCACTCCCTTTTTTAACTTAAGAATATTCTCTGGGGTCACAGAGATTTGGCTCTTCCTTCTCCTCTGGTAATTACTACATTTTTATAATAGTGCCATTAATGTCTGCTATCTTCATTCAACTGTAACATCCTTAAGCAGTGACAAAATTGCCTCTTCACCTTTGCATCTTATGAGGTTAGATAAAACATCTACATGGCACACATGGAAACTATGGAACGAAATATTATAGGAACTGTTAAAAAATGTGTTCCTGAACAAAGGAGAATAAAAGAGTTAATGGAGAAACTGACTCAGATGACTAAGGTATTCAGATTTGGATCTTATTTTTGACTCCAATACTCTGATTCTAAACCATATTCTCAACCATGACTACATACTGGAAATTTGAGAGGAACTATAAAACATGCCAATTGTGGGGCCAGGGAGATAGCTTAAAGAGCTAAAGAATATGGCACAGTACTTTATATAGATGAGTCCTGGATTTTGACAACACCAGGAGCAAGAATTAAGAAATGAGCTTGAGAAGCAGCTGAACATTGTAGAATGCTGTTCCAAGTAATAATGATAATTATTATCATAACAATTTTCCTGGTTAATTTTGTCAAAATGACTTGGAGACAGTTAAAGTAAAGCAGCTCTTAAGATGGTGCTGGATGGTGGTGAATGCCTTGGCTCGCCATCCCAGGCCACGTGGCTTTAGCCCCCACTAACCGGCAGGTCTGGAGGTTCATGAAAGCGGCATGTAGAGATCTCACTCACAGGCAGGCTTCATGAGAGATATCATCTTTATTCAGCCCTAGCCAACAGATGTTGCTCCTACCATTTAAGTTAGCCCTGCATCTACTTTCATCCATGTCATCTCTGACCTACATCTGGCCAGGATCCAAACGAGCAGGCAAAAGGCAAAGGCGCAATCCAAAAGGGCCAGATATCCAGAAATCACAGACCTATATACGCTTCAAACACCCTCCCAGGACATCGATGGGCAGGGTCTGTCTGCAGGTAAAGTATCCGGTTCCCAAAGCCTCGCCCAAATATGGGCAGGGCTCAGGTAATTATATGTAGCCAGGGGGTGAGGCAACAGACAGTTAACCAAGATATTTGGTAAAACATCTATCTGCCTAAATAATGTCTCTGTGAGGATACTTTTTAGATGACATTCAGATTCAAATCAGTAGACTCTAATAAAACTCCACAGCATGGATAAATCTCATATTATAATTTAAATACTTTATGGAAAACAGAACTAGATGCATGGAAAAAGAGGAAATTCAGCCAAATTTGAACTCAAGCTGCCACCTTAATATTTTCCTTTATCTCTGACCTGATAATCAAATCCATTGGTTTTGGATCTATCATTTTTTAAAATTTATATGAATTAAATAAAACTCTGTCAATATAAAATAGAAATATAGTTAATAAATAAATGCATATGTGCATGATACATACAAATATGTGCATACTTATATATAAATATATACATAAATATACTTCTCATTTATTCAGAGAGATAAAACATTGAAAATTAAATTATATCTCATTGATATATATATATGTGTGTGTATATATATACATATATATGTGTGTATATATATATATATATATACAGATATTTCTGTTTCTGTGAACATGGTTTTTTAATACGAATACCTGAGATTCAATTTCTTCTGGACTAGGTCCTAGGGGAGTTTCATTTTAGGATGTCTGTCCAAGGAATTCCATTTAAATTTGAGTTGAGAATTTCTATTTTAAGTGTTTCTAAATGACATCTCATTGCTAAACAGCCTCATGATTTTATAATTTAAAAATAAGCTAACAAGTCAAACCAAAAAATTTTTAGATTCTTAACACAAAAGGATGGTCACTAGAGATAAAAGAGAAGGGGAAGTGAGAGGAACAGGTAAAAGGTATCAGTTTGACAATGGTGAATAGGACATTGTTAGTAGTTGTGGTATGTACATAGAGTGGTATTGCAATACTCTTGAAATACAATTTTAAGTCATAAATACATTAATAAAGATATTTTAAAACTAAAAATAAATAAAATATTTGCAATGGCTATTTCACTTTGAAAGCTTCTTTCTTTAAATTTTGTATTCTAAAATATTACTTGTCTTGATATGTCTAAATATGTGGCCATATTTAGAGATAGAGCTTCTTTAGTGTTTGCTTGTTTGTTTTGTTTATTTGTTTGTTTTGGAACATAACTGGCAACTCTCAGAAGGTACTCCTGGCTTTGTGCTCAGAAATTGCTCCTAGGAGGCTCAGGGGACCATAGGGAAGGAATGCTGGGAACTGAACAAGGAAGGGTCTATCTCGGGTCTGCTGCATGGAAGCAAACACCCTACTCCTGTGCTATCACTCCTGTCCAAAGAGATGGGGATTCTTCCTTTTTTATTTTTGTCCCCCAATTCACAATACAGACCAGGTAAAGGGCCTGGGTTGAGGTGTATATAGGGTGCATTTACTGTACCTCCTCTTTCTATACAGTCAGTGTAAAGAACACAGTAAGTATTGGGAGGCCTTATATTTTCTTTCTGTGCAGTCAGTGTAAAGAACACAGCCTGTGGTAAGTATTGGGAGGCCTAATCTTTTCTTTCCTGGTGAAGGATTTTGGTAAAACCTCTATCTGCCTAAATGATGTCTCTGTGAGGATACTTTTTAGATGACATTCAGATATAAATCAGTAGACTCTAATAAAACTCCACAGCATGGATAAATCTCATATTATAATTAAAATACTTTATGGAAAACAGAACTAGATGCATGGAAAAGGAGGAAATTCAGCCAAAGTCTTTATTTTTGAACTCAAAGATATATGATATATATATATATATATAATCCTTCACCAGTGCAATGTTCCCATGACCAATATCCCAAGTGTCCTTCATACCCACCCCACAAAGGCCTGTACCTCTAGACAGGCTTTTTACTTCCCTCATTCAGTCACATTTTGTTATGATAGTTCTCAGTGTAATTATTTCTGTGACTGCACTAAACAATCCCTGTGGTGAGGTTCATGTCAGGAGCTAGACCTTCCAGTCCTCCTCTATTTTGTCTCTGAGAATCATTACACAAATGTTTTTCATTTTTCTCAAAACCCATGGATGAGGGAGACCATTTTGTGTTTATCTCTCTCCCTCTGACTTATTTCACTCAGAATAAAGATTCCATATACATCCATGTATAGGAAAATTTCATGACATCTTCTCTTCTGATGGCTGCATAATATTCCATTGTGTATGTATACCATAGTTTCTTTAACCATTCATCTATTGAGGGGCATCTAGGCTATTTCCAGAGTCTGGCTATTGTAAACAATGCCGCCATGAATGTAGGTGTAAGAAAGGGGTTATTGTATTGTATTTTTGTGTTCTTAGGATATATCCCTAGGAGTGGTATATCTGGATGGATCATATGGGAGCTCAACTTCCAGCTTTTGGAGAAATCTCCATAAGATAGGGATTCTAAGGAGATAATTTCCATCATTAAAGGTCATAGGATAAGATCTAAATTCAGTAGAACTAATAACCTAATAGAAAGAAAGAAAGAAAGAAAGAAAGAAAGAAAGAAAGAAAGAAAGAAAGAAAGAAAGAAAGAAAGAAAGAAAGAAAGAAAGAAAGAAAGAAAGAAAGAAAGAAAGAAAGAAAGAAAGAAAGAAGAAAGAAAGAAAAAAAGCTTACCTTAGGCATGGGTGTGCACAAAGCAGAAGAGAAACCTTAGGAAAAATCAAACTGCACATACCTTAACCTTGTACTTCCAGTCACCAAAACTGTGAGAAATAAATTTTGGTTATTTAAGCCACCCAATAACAAATGTCAATTGTGATGTTCCTGAAATGTCAACTACGGTGTTTGTGAGGGAAAGTCCAGCAGACTGATCTTTAACTAATTTGACCACTATTCTGGAACACCTATATTGTTTCTTTGAGCAGTTAGCACTTCAGGTGTGCATGAAATTGTTCTGTCTGATTCTAAAATTAACCACATGGCTTCACTCCAAATGTGTATTTCTCAAAGTGGAGTCAAAGTGGATATATCTCAACGTGGCTAGGACAAGTTTCCAGGATTTTTCTGACAATACTGAAGTAGAACTAGACAATGGGAAACAAGAGGAAGAGGCAACAGAGTTGTGAGATGGAGGTTCCAGTCAATTTTTTTCCCCTGGTACTTATTGCCTTTTCCCACTAAAGGACTAGATTTTTTTTTTTTTTTTTTTTTTTTGGCACTGGGGACCATATGGGATGCCAGAGATCAAACCTGGGCCAGCCACATGCAAAATAAACACAGGTCTCCAGAATCAGCCAGGAGCAATTTCTGAGTGCAGAACCAAGATTAACCCCTGAGCAGGGTTTAGTGTGACCTAAAAACCAGAAGAAAAAAAATAGACTGAACTAAATAAACTACACTATGATGTTCTGTGCTAAGAAAACAGTTAAGGAATCACTTCCCATTTGCATGTTTTCATCTAATCTCCTATTCCATTAACAGCATACTTTCCATTTTGGAAGTTAGGTATATTAATCAGTGTTCTATGCACAAAAGACCTTAATAAACTTTATTTCTGGATATCATTTCATGTACTACAGCCATTAATAAATTTTATTTCTAAATAATATGCAGTAAAATATGGTAAAATAAGTAGCAAATCATTACCTTGTTACCAAACTCTACAAACCTAAAGAGATATGACAACTTGAGACAACTTTCTGAACCTCAGTTTGCTCACACATAAAATGAGACAAATTAAACTTTTATGAAGTTGATGTGACAGCTAATAAAAGTGAAGAGTTATTGTTATAGAATTGTGTTGAACACACTTTAATTGTCTATTTCCCTCTTTTTCCTTTGCTCTCTTGGTTATGCACAACTTAATATGATTTAAGTATTTTTTTTCAATTTTTGAGTCAAATTAGATATGGTTCAGTGTTTATTCCAGGCTTTGTGTTCAGAGATCACTTCTGGTGGGACTCTGGGGATATAAAGGGGTAACAGAGATTGAACCTAGGTTGGCCAGGTACAAGAAAAATGCCCTAATTTTTGTGTATTTCTCAAATTGCTAATTTAACTTTTAATATAATGCTAATCATTAGCTAACAAGGAGAGAGTGCTAGTATATTAGAGCTAAATTTGCATTTTGTAGCATAACCTCTCCATTTTACAGGGGAACAATTTGCCTAAGATTACATAATAAGTTGGGCTAAAATTAGAATAGGATCCTAAACAAACCTTCCTGAATCTATTGCATCACTTTTTTTTGAAGATCCTTGTACCTGATAGAGCAAATACCAGGGGTCTCAAACTCAATTTACCTGGGGGTCCCAGAAGGCAAAGTTGGGGTGATCCTTGAGTGCAAAGTCAGTAGTAAGC
>PVKC010013854.1:0-10338 GCA_004027635.1 Crocidura indochinensis
AAGGAAGGATGACGTTGGCGGAACACCTTTGTTTAGGGTTGATACTGGGTTTTATTTTACACTCTTAGAGCCCGGCCGGGGCTGCACACAGGGTGCGTACTGACAGAGGCTATGAGCAAGAGTCCTGACTCCCAGAACGGCGCCGGACACACAGAAGAGCCAAATTAAAAGTGTAAAGAGCCACATGTGGCTCGCGAGCCGCAGGTTGCCGACCACTGGTCTAGGTGAACATTGCAGGGATTGGCTGCACATTACATCATTGCATAGGTGATTGGTCGAACCTAATAAGGACTTTTATGGTGGCTGCAAGAAGGATGGAAACAGAATGTTGGCACAGGGATTTGAGCACCCACTGGACAGATTTTTCACCTGCATTCTATTTGGGTGCCCAAATGTTCCTGGATGCTAGTCCCCAGCTGCAATTAGATTGCTTCCTACATTCCTAAGTTTATGACGATCCTGGTATATGCCCATAAAATTTCTGGAACTGGCTATTTTTTATGGGCCTCATCCCTGTCCTCTGCATGTCATGGCAGTCATTATATCTAAGTAAAACTGCAGTTAATTCTAAACTTACATTCTAATATTGGTGCCTAACACATCTAACATGAAAGTCTATATAAAATATCTTTCCTATGATATTTGAGTCATCAGAAGAATAGTGCCTGTGAAAGACAACACAGAAATGTTGCTTCTGGTTTTAGAAAAGAGAAACTTGTAGTTCAGACCTTTAAAGTCATTTTGCCTGGCCATAGATAGATCACTTGATGAGGAAAATGTTCCAAGAACAGTTTCTGGTACACTGTGACAAGAGATCCACACATATTCTTATTTGCATGAAAGAGAAAAAGAACTAGCAGTCAAATGTGTATCTAAGAAAACCCATCCTAATTTGAGTACAGGTTTTGTTAATAAACTAAGATATAAAGGCTTGTCTTCCCCATCCCCCCCAAAAAATAAGTAACAGCAGTGGCAGTGAAATGCCTTTGGTTAAGCTCAGCTTGAATTAAAGTATTGCCCACAGCACCATGTTTTTTATGCTGGTAGATAGCTATGCTTCAACTCCTCAAGATCTTAAGCAACATACATTTAACAACACGACACATTAAAGGGAGAACAAATTTCCTTTCTTCACACCAGATGGGAATAAGAAACGTGAACCTTGTGCACAATGAAATAATATCTATAAATCTGACATTTTATCATCCTCTTTCAGACTATAAAATTATAAGATTCATCAGTTACACCTTTACTCATAAAATATACCTGCTGAGGTATGGGATCCCTGTGGGAAGACTGATGCAGATAACATGTTAGAAGAGGTGAAGTCATATATCACTGAGCATCATAAGATTAGCAGAAATTGGGGTCTCATATCAGGCTGACTTTGCCTTCTGCTGTATGATGTCAGGATCATGTTGGAAAACAGAATTATTGTGAATCTGTTTAAAACCAACTTTCAAACTCATAGGCCATAGGTATCAGATCTTTTTTCATACCTTCTTTTAAACAAAGGCATCCCCGTATAATATTATAATGAAATCAAAAAGGAACAGGAACAAAAGAGCTTTCTGAGTATTAGAATGCTATTTTTAAGGGGAAAAATGAACAGTTTTTCACCTATACTACCTCCTCTTTGCTCAATTTCTAATTGACTCTTTCAGCCAAGCTTTTTGTCCTCATGATTATACCATGACATGTGATATTTGTAAGGTGTTGAAAACTTTTAAAACACTTCCTCCTTCATTATTTCTTGTGATCTCTGAGGAAGCAAGAGTTTGAAGTGAAAAGGCTTAATGACTTGATCAGGATAAAAACATAAAAATTCAAAAACATAAAAATTCAGAATAATTTTTCTAGTGGTTTCTTTTCTCTCAGTATGCTATGTTACATTATCCCCTCAGTGTCCAGTGATATTAGCAAATGGGATAAATACATGGCATATAGTCTTTCTTTACTCTTCTTTCTCCTTTTTCTCTTTTTACAATTACTTGTAGGACCCAAGAAAAAAAGCATATAGAATTCTCTGTCTCCTTTATCTTTCATTATATTAAAATGACATTACAGCTATTACAGGCATGGAAAGTTTACCCCGATTTAAAAAACGAATTAGTTAACCATGCAAAATAAATGGCTCAAAAGCCCAGTAACTTTCAAAATTTTTATGATAAAAGATAAAAATAATATTATCTTTTGACAGTGGTTAGGTAATAAATGCTGTGGATCAACAACTCAGTTGGATATCTGAACTTGGAGGTGAGGATAAAATGAAAGTCAGATAACAGACAGAATTGCAATTATTTAAAGAATAAACTTAGTTTCCAAGAAAGCCTCTCAAATGACTGGCACAGAATTGCTCCCACTAGTAAGAGGCCTCAATTACTCTCTTCTTGAATTTTCCCTCCGTACTGTTTTAATATTCTCAAAGTCAGAACAAGTAACTCATGAAAGCAAAGAAAAGTCACACTGCTATTTAAAGATTCAGTTTATAGAATGGTAAGTTGTCCATTCCACTGAGTTCTATATTTTCAGGGAGAACAGTCTGAATTCAACAGAAAGCAAAGTCACACTTCTAGGAAATCACTGAGTCCATTTTGGTGATCAGCATTACTATGGAATTCCCTGAGTAAGGCAACAAACACCACATTGTTCCCAAGAAACTGCAATGTCTTGGTGACTGCTGCTAGAAGACTCAAGTCAAACTGACATATGATTGAAATTTTCTTTAGATATCATCTTCATCTTCTCTCCTTTTATGCATGGCTACTGTGGGACCACCATGAGCAATGTATTGTAAATTTACTAACTACAGTTTCTTTGTTCGGTGTAGAGAACTGAACAAAAATGGAGAGGAAAATTTTGAAAAATGATTTTTATAAAGGGACAGGATACAAACAGAATTTTGAAAGATATCAAACAAGAACATCAAACAAGAACAATAAAACAAAACATGTAAATTTGAGGTAAGTCTTCTTCCTTGAGTGATTGAAATATAGACTATAACAATGTCTACTTCTGAGCTATCAGAAATGCAAAGCAAAGTTTAGTAACAAAGAAAGATCATTGACTTTCTGGCTCTAGTCAGCTTAGATAGTTTTCACAGCCTTTTGGAATATATCAAACAGTAGTCCCCATCTTCAATCAGTAGTTCCCCATACCACCTCATTTTCACCAATGATGAGTTATAAAATGGTTCATGCCATGACTCATATACAGAGAAGACAGTCATTTTGCTAAAATACAGGTTGAGTTTTTAAAACCTGATATAATTGCTCCATCTTTTCTAAATCTTCAACTCTCTTTCCTAGTGATATTCAGTTGAATAAGGAAAGGGAGCTCTCACAAGACCGTTTAGTTGTGATCACAGAAGTTTTAAAGCTCTATATGCTTCTTATTTAGTTGAAATTTATACTTAGTTCTCTTTGAGATTCTGGACCGCGAGGTCTTCTTGCAGCCTTTTATACCTTCTAGTGTATCAACTAATAAAATGTCCCTTTTAGACATATACCAGGTACCCGTATGATCTCTCCTGTCCTTTCTATTTGAACTACAGCAGATTGAAGTGAATTCTCCATGTTTCTTCTCTGTGAAAATAAAGTTTACATCTATCTCTTACCTAATCTTAACTTCATGCCAGTTTTGCCAACAGAGTAGAACAATTTATTTTTTTACAATACAAAAAGGTTAATAAGTAAAGTTGAGTTGTACTACATCAGCTCAGATTCTTTTTTTTTTTTTTTGGTTTTGGTTTTTTTGGGGGGGCCACACCCATTTTGATGCTCAGGGGTTACTCCTGACTAAGCGCTCAGAAATCGCCGCTGGTTTCCGGGGGACCATATAGGATGCCGGGGATCAAACCGCAGTCCTTCCTTGGCTAGCACTTGCAAGGCAGACACTTTACCTCTAGCACCACCTCACCGGCCCCAGCTCAGATTCTTAATATCATGACGAAATAGTAATGCATTCAAGTTATAGCAGACGGTGGTTTCCAGGAATTTGGGAGTGCAGTTGGGGGAGTTAGGGGATATTAGTTGGTAAAGGATAGTAAGCAGATATTGTTGGTGGACTTAGTATGATATATCTAGTTTCTATTATAAGAAACTACATACCTAAAGTCTACACAATTTTATAAACTATTATCTCAATGATACTCTAATAATTAATTTAAGGCATTCACACGACTTTCATTTGATTCCTTAGTTTGTCAACAATCTCTTGAGTATTGACTAAATTTAGGATCTCTGAGAACAAATTATTTTATTCATTAAATTATATTATCTAGAAAAAAGAAACAATATTTTTCAAAATATAAAATTTAACTATTATGCACTCATTATATTCCCTATGAGAAGGATAATTGAGAGACCATTCCCTTCCTTGTACCTATTTATTAAAGAGGTGGTACCTTATAAAATTGAAAAATGATGGGCTCTGTAAACTGCAAAAAATACTCCTTCCACAGTACCTGATTGATTCATTAAATTTATTTTCAAAAAAGACCATACCTGACAGTACCTGGCAGTACTAAGGGTATCATATGAATGGTCAGGATTTGAACCATTGTCAATCAAATCAAAAAACTTAGTACCTTTACTATTTTACTGGCCCTAGATATTAAATCTCTAAGTAAGTATAAGATGATTCATAACCTTGAATCCTAAAAAGGTCAAAGATCATAGACAATTGTATCATCCTTTCTTCTTGAGCAATCTATATGCACAGCTAGTTGTGTAGAATAATTCTATATCTGACTCTTGTTTTGTGTACTTCCATGTAATATATGCAGATATTAGAATGTATTAACAAAAACTCCAGGGCATAAATGTCACATTCCATAGGATTCTGGGTTTCCTCTTAATGTCATTTGTAATTACTCTTTATAGAATGAGTGACTATCTGTCTCAAAACATGACGTGTGCCGAATTGTTTCTTATATTACTATTTTGTAGCATAATTCTGGTTAAAGATTGAGCACTCAATCAGTAAACTGTGTCAACTGCATGATAAATGAGTAAAACATATTTAGAGGGCATTTTGGCTCTATGTATTAGAGGTTAAAAATTCTCTTTAGGCATTTATTCTAATGAAACAATTATGCACAACACATAACACTTTTGAGGACAATGTTGTTTAAACCAATAAAAAGTCATGGACTAGAACAAAAGTATAGTGGGTAGGTTATATGCCTTGCACATGGCAAACTAAAGCTCCATCATTAGACCTCCATCTGGTACCCCAAGTACCTCCAGAAGTGATCCCTGACATGAGCCAAAAAGAAGCCCTGATCATCACCAACTGTGGCCCTAAAATTAAATATATAAATAGATGGATAATAAAAAAAACCCTAAGAGAAAATTAGAAACAATGAAATGTTTAACTATAGAGTACTGGGGAGGGGTCCATATGGTTGCCTAGAAGGCAAGTATTCTGCCTGCTGTACTATTGCTCCTTTTGAGAAGTCTCTAAATCAGTTAAGGATTTGATACATGAGCTCAGTCATAGATGACTTCTAAAGTCACTAACACTGATTTCCATACAGTTCTTTCTGACAGGGGAGAGACATAGAAAAAAAAAAGGAAAGAATTTTTCTAAGTACAGAGACCAATTGCTTCGGATATATCCATAGATAAGAGTAGCTCCATGTTTGCATCTTTAATGTTCAGCCAAGAATTCACCTAATTTTGCATCCTTTCTTCTCTGCTCAATTTATCCTATGTATTTCACCTTGGCCTGACCTAAAAGAGTTCTAAATTGATAACTCATTTGTGAGTCTGCGTCTTGTTCTATAAATTTGATTTAAACTCGTCTTTTCCTTTTTTAAAAAATTATCTTTATTTAAACACCATGACTACAATTATGATTGTAGTTGTATGATAACAGTCATGTAAAAAACACCCCCCTTCACCAGTGCAAAATTCCCACCACCAATTTCCCAGATCTCCCTCTTCCCCACCCCACTCACACCTGTACTCAAGACAGGCTTTCTATTTCCCTCATTCATTCACATTGTTATGATAATTTTCAGTGTAGTTATTTCTCTAACTGCACTCATCACTCTATGTGGTGAGCATCATGTCATGAGCTGCACCTACTTGGGAAGATGTGGGGAAATAAGGGTTGGGACTGAGGCAGTAAAAGATTAGAAATGAGCTTTGTAAAGGCAGTATCAAGGTCACAATACTAGATGGATATTATGCATATATAAACTATATGCATACAATACTATCAATAGGAGACCAAGGAGAAAAAATTTCCAGTGACTGCCTCAACATAAATCAGTGCCAGAACGACCCTCCCTCCTCCCAAAGCACATTCTTATTACTGTAGGGAGAGATAGGGGAAAGCCAGAAATCCCTATAGAACCCACCAGGACCAGCACCCAGGGAAGGCCTGGAGTCCAGGCGAAAAAGAGAGGGACGGAAAGGGGCCTGCCAAGCATCCCAGCACTTCCCAGGCTAGGGTGAAAGGCCTCCGGCATGGGGACTCCCAAACCTCATACCTGAGAAGAGCTGGCCTTCAAAATCAAAGGGGAAACTGGAAGCCAGATATCTGTCCGCCCTCCTTCCCATGCACCTCACCCCTGGAGTATGGAAGAAGGAGGGGAACCTGAGTACCCCTAAGAATCCACCAGAACCCACTTCTGGCCATCTGAGCCAGCACCAGGGGGGTGAAGTTCAGGGTAAAAAGACAAAGACGGCTGGGGGCCTGCCAAGTCTCCCAGCTCTCCCCAGGCTAGGGAGAAGGCCTCCAGCATGGGACCTCCCCAAACCCCATACCTGGCAAGAGCTGGCCTCCAGAATCAAAGAAAATCAGAAGCCAGATATCTGCCCAACCTCCTTCCATGAACCTCCCCCCTGGACTACTGAGGATGGGGTGAAGCCTGAGGACCCCTAAGAGTCCACCTGAACCCACTTCTGGCCATCTGAGCACTGGAGTCAGGGAAAAAAGACAAGGATGGCTGGGGGCCTGCCAAGTCTCCCAGCACTCCCAGGCTAGGAAGAGGACCTCAGGCATGGGGCCTCCCCAAACCCCATACCTGGCAAGAGCTGGCCTTCAGAATCAAAGAGGAAACCGGACTCAGATATCTGCCCAACCTCCTCCCCATGCACCTCCTCCCTGGAGTACAGAGGGAGGGGGGAAGCCTGAGGACCATTAACAGTCCACCTGAACCCACTTCTGGCCATCTGAGCTGGCACCCAGGGAAGGCCTGGAGTCAGAGGAAAAAGACAAGGATGACTAGGGGCCTGCCAAGCCTCCCAGCACTCCCCAGACTAGGAAGAGGGCCTCAGGCATGGGGCCTCCCCAAATCCCATACGTGGCAAGAGTGGTCTCCAGAATCAAAGAGGAAACTGGAAGCCAGATATCTGTCCAACCTCCTCCCCATGCACCTCTCCCCTGGAGTACGGAGGGAATGGGGAGGACCCCTAACAATCCACCTGAGGGGCTAGTCGGTGGCGCTGGAGATAAGGTGCCTGCGCTAACGTAGGACGGACCGCGGTTCAATCCCCCGGTTCCCCATATGGTCCCCCGTGCCTACCAGGAGCGACTTCTGAGCGAATAGTCAGGAGTAACCCTTAGTGTCACCGGGTATGACCCAAAAACAAACAAACAAAAAAAAGAATCCACCTGAACCCACTTCAGGCCATCTGAGCCAGCACCCGGGGGGGTGGAGTCCAGAAGAAAAAGAGGGGGATGGTTGGGGGCCTGCCAAGCCTCCCAGCACTCCCCAGGTTATGGACAGTGCCTCCGGCATGGGGCCTCCACAAACCCCATGCCTGGCAAGAGTTGCATTAGCTCAGTTTTTTAGACCTGTTATTTCAGTGTGAAAATTTCTAATTTCAGTCGTCAAATCCTCTTGATGCTTAATTGTGCTCCAGTCAAGTCTATCAATGCTTTTTTTGAGTTCCCTGAACATTTTCCATAATTTTACTCTAAACTTCTTATTTGAGAGAATACCTAGCTGTTTCCTACTTTTTAGATTATCAGAGCAGCCATCTTGATTTCTTTAAACATGGGGATGTTCTGCAAAATTTCTCCATTGTAAGGCTGTATATTGCTTCTTACAATGTGGAGAAATGGAATCAGGGGTCAGAGCTGCCGTGCTTTTCAGGTGTGGGTCCTGGAGGGATTATGGTCCTTGGTGTCTCTAGGCTGACTCAGCAGGGAAAAGGCAGAGAGCATGGCCGCTATCCATTTTAAGTCTCTGGGTGCCCAATCACACTGCAGGAATCGGCCCCACATTCGTTGGGTGGGGACATCTTACCAGGTGTGGTTCCTGGAGGGATTATGGTTCTTGGTGTCTGCAGGCTGGCTCAGCAGGAAAAAAGGTAAACTCATCTTTTCCTAAAGGATTCATTTTTAGAAAACTTAGCTATAAAATTCCTAATGAAATGATTGCTTCTACAAGTGATACAAATGAAATGCCTTGACAAATTCGACAAGTTAATTGTTTCTTGGGTAATATTTACTGTCATTACCAACCCTTAATTTCATTTGCTACAGCTTTTACCCCAATACAAAATAGTTCATTAATATTACTATAAAAGGAAACATTTATAGTTATAAATTGCTGTCATCTCAAATTGTTCAAAGCAATTCATTAATCATAACTTGTTCTGATTCACTCTTTTGGCATTGTTCATCACTGAGTGCTTTACTCTTATTTATAGCCTAGGGAGAGTTTGTGTACATATCAAAACTGAGTTACAAATAGGCTATCACAATAAAAATTATTTGAGAATCAATCTTTATACTCACTTTTCAAGATGATAACCTTTTGATAACTACAATTCTCCCTGTCAGAATTCTAGCACAAAGAAAATACAACTATTGAGGGAAGGGAGGAAGAGAAGGGAAAGATGTTAAAAAGTTCAAATATGCTCTGAAGTCTAGTTAAGGATTCCAAGTTTTTAAGTTAAAAAAATTGACTACTCTACTCAAATGCTAAGATGTATTTTCCGACTAGATAGTTAAAGAAGTTATACCCACTACATCCTGACATTGGTTTTTTTTAAACATATTTGATGCACAATTGGCTAACTGCTATTGATTGATCAAATTATGTTGTATTGAGGGCTCATGAATTTTTATGTATTTCTTCTATCCCATAGTACTCTTTGGGAAAGCCCCATTTTCTAGGAGTTTAAATTATCATTACATGGAAGCATAGCATAGAAAAAGCATTCCCATGAAAAAGGAATTAAAATAAATTTGTAAAATTGAAATTTTATTTTAGCCCTAAATATCTAAAATTGAGAATTTAGTCTAGCCCTATATAAAACCTAAATCATCATTAACTAAGCACTAACCATGCTTTTTTTCACATCACACAAATTCTGTCCTAGAAATCAACACCCATTTTTGATTATGTAGAAAGTCTGAATGAAAAGGACAGAAATGGTTTTCATTACTAAATCAGTAGTATGAGCAGGGAACAAGTTTCCATTTCTCTTCTGCCAACCCTGACAGAAGTTTGATTCTATTTTTCTGACATATTCTTATTAGAAGAGCCCACATTTAGTCAAATGCTGTTAAAATTTATATGGAGTGAAAAACGAAACACAATAAGTAACTAGAACAGTCCTAGGGAATTAAAGAAAATGGGAGATTCTTATTCAAAATTATACTATAAAGCTACAATAATTAAGACTGTGTGAACCTGCAATAAAGGCAAACTCTTAGACCAGTAGTAAAGTTAACATTTGTTAACGAAGCTAAGAACATGTAGAACAACAAAAAAACCTCTTCAGGAGAGGCTGCTGGAATAAGTTATTGGTTTCATGTGAAAAATGAACTCAGACCCCTATCTTACCTCATTCACAAGTCAATTTAGAGTTTATATGGATTAACCTCTCAATATTGGTCCTGAATAAAACACAGGCAGAACATCTCATAATATATCTTCAATGATTGAAAGCAACTGCCAAAGAAAAGAAAAGCAAAGATAATTGGAACTAATCAAATTATAAACCTTCTGCACAGCAAAAAAAGAGAAACAACGGCCAGAATAAAAAGATGCCCCATAGACTGGGGGAAAATATTTGCTTACTACTCATCTAACAAAACTTTAATATCCAAGATGTATTTAGCATTGCTAGAATATAGCAAAAATATTTACTTTGTCAAAAAATGGAGAAAAAGATTAAAAGAAACCTCTTCATGGATGATATCCAGAAAGTTAATAGTATATATAAAATTTTTTATGCATCACTTATTAAGGAAATGTAAATCAAAAATATAATGCAATATCACTTCACAGCAGTGAAACTGTCACACATAATAGTTGTCATAAAGAACAAAAACAGTTTTGGCATGGATGTGGGAAAAAAATGGAACCCT
>PVKC010013854.1:10438-22693 GCA_004027635.1 Crocidura indochinensis
ATTGGACCCTACTCTAGTGTGGGACCTGGCTTTCTGCCCCTACCCTAGGGTGGTACCTGACTCTAATGTATAAAAGAGATGTCTGTGGAAGGCTTGGGGGCTTTTTGGGTTGGAACTGACGCTGGGTCAGTGGACCTCAGTTATTTCCACCGAATAAAGCTGATATTTCCACAAGTCTGACTCTCCGTGAGCTGTTCACTCGCCGATTCACCTCAGAACCACTGGTTACTGGGTGGTAGATGGCGTTCTCCGAGTTGGAGGAAAGAGAACTCGTCCTCCCTACCTCCGTTAGAGAATCTCTCCTGGGAACGGATTACAGCACATACACACAGTGTAATCCTACTAAACTATAAGACAAAATTATGCGATTTTTTTTTTTTTGCTATTGTAGATGGGTCTGGAGAGTATCAAACTGAGTGATGTCATTAAGAAGGAAAACAAGAGATGCAGAATGACCATTTTTATATATGGGATATAAAGAAGCATAGTAAGGGACTAATAAATGGTCCAAAGCAATAAATCTAAGAACTGGTCTACAGAATTGAGGTCACTATGATGGAGAGATAAAGGGTATTGAGAATGGAAGAAGAGTATTGAGAAGGGTATTGAGATGTCTAAAATGATCCTGAAGGCAAGTAGACACTCTGGTGGTAAGAGGGGGGGTGCAGTGTGGGAATGTTGTATGTCTGAAACCTTATGACTGACAGTATTGTACATCAAAGTAACTGAAATAAAATTTTAAAAGATACAAGAATCCATGACCAAGAAACAAGCTTTTATAATGTTTACTGAAACATTATGGAAATTTAGTCTATAGAGCTCTTTTGTTTTCTTTCTTTTCTCTGCATTCTTTGCTGTTATTTTCTTTATTTCTGTTCTGTCATTTTATTTTCTTTTTCTGGATGTGCTCAAGCCCCTAGTCCCTTCTATCATCAAAATGTATAGGGGTACTAGCTATGAAAACTATTTTTCTAATAATTTATGTTTATATAGTTGTTTAAATATTTTAAATATGTGTAGGCACTAGTTTGGGGAGCTACCTTAGCAGTATAAAAGAGATTTGATGACTCAAATAACAGAAATTAATTTTCACAATTCTGTACTCTATAACATCATGATAAAGGTTTTGGCACAAATGGTTTATCCTAAGACATCTCTACTAAGTTTTAGAAAACAACTTTTCTTGGGGGTCTTCACAGAATCTTCTTTTTAGTGTGTCCTAATTTTTTCTTAGAGAGGGACTTGAGAGATAGCATGGAGGTAAAGCAATTGTCTTGCATGCAGAAAAGTTGGTGGTTCAAATTCCGGCATCCCATATGGTCCCCTGAGCCTGCCAGGAACAATTTCTGAGCAGAGAGCCAGGAGTAACCCCTGAGCACTACCGGGTATGACTCAAAAACTAAAATAAAAATAAAAAAGAAGGATACTAATCATGTTATATTAGAGTCCACTCATATGACTTCAATTTACCTTAATCAATTTTTAAAGACCATATTTCCAAATACAATCATAACCTGAAATTAGGAATTAGAACTTACTGACCCAGGGAAACAGTAAAGGGTTAAGGTGCTTGCCTTGCTAACAGTCAACTCTGATTTGATCCCAGGCACAGCATACAATCCCCCAAACTCCACCAGAAGTGATGTCTGAGCACAGAGCCAAAATTAAGTCTTGAGCACTGCTAGTTGTCATTCAAAATCCATAAAAAGAAAAGAAGCTAGAACTTCAAATAAATGTGAAAGTTACACAATTCAGTCACATCAGACTTGATTATTTTTTGTATAATTAAAGGTGAAAATTCAGGGGAAAAACTCTATTACGAAGCTTGTCTAGTCATTAGGTGGTATAGTTAAAAGTGGATTATGGAGGCTTTGACTTAAATGCCATGTCTTACCCATTAATAAGTTGCTGCCACTGGAGTAGTTAATTTGTATTTAAATATTTAACATTTACCTACAACCCATTGTCTCACTGAATTACCTGGGGAAAATAAATCAGGTATTAATTAGACTAGGATTCTCTGGCCATATTTTCATCCACCTACACCTTGAAAAACAGGGACAGTCAATGGACAGAGAATCAATGATGGAGTATTATTAAGCAGCTTACATTTTATCCTCAGTCTTTCCTCACTAATCAAATCTTGACAATATGGATACAGTAAAGGGTTATTTGACTAAACCTTTATTCTCAAAAGTGTTCCATATTTTGGTGGTGTCTCTAGAGAAAATTTGTCCAAAAGTGTAGAGTGTAAACACATTTCCTTTTAACTTTTGCCAAAACTCAGGTATTAGGTATATGAGTCAATCTAAGAATGAGTGATTAAAAAATGTACAGGTGCTCCTGATTCATTTATGGCATCAGTCCAAATGAAGAATATGATTCCATTGTTTTAAGATAGCAAAGCGAATCTTAAATTTTAAGACCAAGAATATTCTTTTTTCAGAGTGCTAAAAATGTAAATAAAATTTTAATTATCACTGACATATCTTATAAAAACAAAAGATGTGAAGTTGGTCTTGTTTTGTTTTATATAGGGGTAAGCCTGGTAGTGCTCAGGACTTGTTTTTTTGTTCAGGGATCACTCTGGTCAGCACTCAGATCATATTACAGTTCACCTGCCTACATCTTAACTTCTGTGTTATATCTCTAACCCCAACAATGCGAATTTGAAATTGTGCTGCTATTGACGACATATGTGATGTGTGCAATTTATTTTCATTTGTGTTTCCCAATAGACCAGTCAACAGAGGCCAAAGAGATAGCACAGTAGTAAGGGCACAGCCGATCCAGGACAGACCTGCGTTTGATCCCTGGCCATTATCCCCAAGCCTGCCAAGAGCCATGAGTAACCCCTGAGGGCCTCCCACTGTGGCTCCAAACACACACACACACACACACACACACACACACACACACACACACACACACACACACACACAAGAATCCAGACAACCTTAGCTGAAAGACTTTATTCAAGGGTCAATGAAAGATTAGTAGATTTTTTCTGGGGAGTTTGCTTCACAAGTAAAGTGCAGGCTAAATTAGTCAACTGTATGGCCCTTATAGTCTTACTTTTTAATTAATAAAAAAGAAACTTGGACTTTTGTCAACCAACACTCCCACATACTTTATCTTCATCAACTATGAAGATGTAATTGATGCAAAACTCAAAAGGCAAAAATTGTCCTTAATACCAGTCAGTGTTGTCCTTCCAGCTCAGCTGGTATTTCAGATTACTAATATGGGAAAATTCACCAAATAATGTGGAAAAAGGAGCACGATCCTTTGGGTCCAAAATATAAGACAACAAGTTCTCATACAAAATGCTTAGAATAAAGATAACTGAACCAGTAAAGTAAAAGTTTCTAAATTGTGTTTAATTTAGGAAAGATACAAATACAGAAAAGGAGGACCCAATTATATATTTGCACAATATCATAACTAGGTAATTATTCTAGAATTCTAGAAATTGTAGATTTCCACAAAAATCTAAATTTCCATCACCCAAGTAGAAAAATACCAACGTCTGGGACTAATTGGAATAAAGAAGATGTGACGTATAGGAAACAGATCTGACTGAATGGGAGAAGGCACTAAAAGATATAACTTTGCTTTCTTTGCTGCTTCGGAACCCTGTGATTGCTCCCAAGGTGACTTGGCTACAAGAGTGTAGGTACGGTACTATATATGTGTGTCTGGGTAGTGGCAGGAGAGAGGAAGGTATTCCTCTTTCTTTTCTGCTGTATAACATCATCCATCCCAAGAGTCCAGGAGTCAAAGCAGCCAGAGGAGCCAAACTGGTGGGGGATCTGACATCCTATATTGGAGTTGCACAGGTTTCAGCTGCCTCATTACATCTGCCCTTTAACTCTCAAGCAGTCTTAGGGCTCCACCAGGTCTTTCTGACAGCAACCTGCTGTCTCAGGTATTTCACTGCTTTCACAGGGTCAGAAGCAGACAACTTCTTCTGCCCTCCCTGGGCTTATCTCAGCAGGCAGCAGCTCCCTAGCAGCCCTGGTGGTCTCAGTTAACAGCTGCTTAGGTTGGCAGCTCTTTTGGCTCTTTCTCATTCAGGAGTCTAGGCCTCTTTTAACCTTCTTAAGCTCTTGGGGCTTATCTCCAGACACAGTAACATTGGCTTCTCTCTCAATGCTTTCTGAGCTCTCAAAGAGGGCATTTATGGGTCTTGATTTCTTTTTGAAGTAGAGACAAGAGCCTTTGTTCTCACCAGACATTCAGAGTTTATCATTGAGGACAATTACTCTGAGAATAACATCCTGGCAGAAGCTTTAGTAAAGTGACCTCCCACACAGTCTTAACTATAAGAATGGGGACAATGCCAAGGCCTTCAAATTAGACACTGTAAATCTGCAGTAGATTAAATACAGGTACCCAAGGTTGTGCTAGTTTTCCCTCAGTCTTGTCCCAAAGGTCCTATTTCCATGCGCCTGTTAGTTTTTCCTAGGTATAGTAAACATACTTGAAGCATCACATACACTGACACATAAGAATTAATGTTCTTCTTGGGACCCCAAATATTTCATCAGGCATGCAACCCTGTAAGGCTGAAAGCCCAATTTTGTTAGTGTTTAAGAAAAACATGTCTACCATAATCCCACAAAGAGTATCTCCAATTCCGAAGCTTTTCTAAAAATGTGTTATTGCCCTCTTAAAAGACCATTTCTACTTCCTATTTACTTGATTATGAGCTGGTCTTTGACTAGTAATAATCATCAGAACAAAACAGAAGACAGTGATATTTGAGTCATAACATTGAGCACCTCACTAATTGGAATAATAAACCTTGAGCTACCATGTTAACTGCCAGCTGACTTGCACTTTCTATGTAAGAAAAAGCCAAAAGTAAACTGTGTAAGCATATATGTGAAGTATGAATGTCTTAGTGAAAAGCAATGCTAACTCTCACTCTTATAATTCCAACCATGAGATCCCAAGTCAAAAGCACCTACCTGACTTCCCAAATCACGAAAGTTTTTAGAAAGAATCAATGGTTGTCGAGACTAATGTGTGGTGCTTCTCTTAATTGCTGCAGGGCTCACAGGATATCAAATTTCACATTTATTTTTGTATTGTTATGGTGTTTCAATTACCTTTTTCATGTCCTCTCTCAAACTAAGGCAGATAACCACTAGAAGGACTCCACCCATTCTCAGCATATTTTTAATTAATTAATTATTTTATTATTTTTATTTTTTATTTGTTTTTATTTTTTATTTTTATTCATTTATTTTTGCTTAATCTTTACCCCATTCTATTGCCTTTCTCTCCCTCAAACAAAACCACATAACTCGATTTACCTAGGTTAGACTCTCAAATAGAGGGAGAAACAAGGGAGGGCACCTGGACCAAAATGATGTATGATCAGTGATAGTAAGCTGGACAAAGAGGGGACCACCTACTCTAGCAGCCTGGAGGGTGGGGGAAATTTGGGGGATATGGGTTGCAGAAAGGGAACGGGGAAGGGGGGGAGGACAAATCTGGTGGTGGGTATTCCCATGATTCAATGTTAATACGTACCTAAAATACTAATGTGAAACATATGTAAACCACTATGATCAAAATAAAAAAATTAAATTAAAAAAAAAGAATCAATGGTTGTTTAAACCTCTAAGTTAGGAGGTCATTTATTTTACTATAAATATGTCATCTTTCATTCTCCACCTCCTTCTCCAATTCTGCTCTGACAGCTTAAAATTAAATATATAAATTCAGACCTTCATTTTTTTCTTAAATTGTTTTTGTTAAAGCACCATGAGATATAGTTAACAAGCTGTTGATGGTTGAGTTTCAGTCACAAAATGTTCCAACACACACCCCTTGACATTGTTTATTTCCCCCATTAATTTCACATTTCCAGTTTCCCTCCCCTTGCCTCCCTTTCCAGTCGGCCTCTATGGCAGGCATCTCTCTCTGTCTCTCTCTGTCTCTGTCTCTCTCTGTCTCTCTCTCTCTTTCTCTCTCTCTCTCTCTCTCTCACTCTCGCTCTCACACACACACTCATACATACACCTCCATTTCTGCTTCTCTTTTTGCTTTTAGGCACCATGTTTACACTACTGTTACTAAAAAGCTGTCATGCTTATAAATGTACCCCCTTTTTTCCCTCTGTTTCTTTTTCTCTGTCACACACACACACATACACACACACACACACATACACACACACTCCATTTGCCCTTCTCCTTTTCCTTTTAGGCACCATGCTTACAAAACTGTTACTTAAAGGGCATCATGCTTATAAATTTCCTGGCTTGGGGGACCATATGGGGGACCATATGGGAAACCGGGGAATCGAACCGCGGTCAGTCCTAGGCTAGTGCAGGCAAGGCAGGCACCTTACCTTCAGCGCCACTACCTGGCCCTGTTTATTTCATATTTGAGGAAGTTTTTATTCAAGTCTTCTCATTATTGATGGCATGTAATACTTCCGTATTCTTCATCTCTACCAGTGTCTTAGATAATATTGTTTTAAACTGTTATCAATGGGTATTGGGTGAATAATTTTGCAATATCTGTGGGAAGTTTTGTACCCTAGTCATAATTTCTTTTGGAGTACGTAAGTTTTTTTAATTTAATGTAGTCCCAATTGTTTATTTGTCAGTGATGTTTCATTCTTGACGATGCCTTTAGATTCGTGGAGAGTTCTTACAATTTCCTCAATGTAACTTATGGTTTTGGTGTTAAGGTTTTTAACCCATTAATCTGACCTTCCTGCATGGTGTTAGAAAGAGGCTTATAATCATTTTTTATTGATGGTCAGTTTTTCAGCACCAATTGTTGAAGAAACTTTCCTTCCTATGCTTCATATATTTTGATCTTAAAGATTATCTGATGGAGGGTCTATTTTAAGAACACAGTTCTGGGGCTGGAGAGATAGCATGGAGGCAAGGCATTTGTCTTGCATGCAAAAAATAGCGCTTCAAATCTCAGCATCCCATAGGGTCTCCCAAGCCTGCTAGGAGCAATTTCTGAGCATAGAGCCAGGAGTAACCCCCGAGTGTCGCCATTGTGACCCAAAAACCAAAAACCAAAAAAAAAAAAAAAAGAAAAAGAAAGAAACACAGTTCTATTACATAATGATCTGGGTCTTTTTCTTTCATAGTATTTCAATACAATACCATACTATTTTAATTACTACCATTTTACAGTTCAGTTTGAAGTTGAAGAAAGTGATGTCTTATCATCTTTTTCCCAAATATATTATTTAGTTATTTATGTTGTGTGTGGGGGGGAGTAAAAGGGAATGTTGTATTGTTCAACATTAATATAAAAATTCAATATGAATTGTAAAAATGTTTTATTTATTTCTTTTTGGTACATGAATACATGGGTATTCATGGTATACATGGGTATTCATATGTATCAAATATGAATATGTCAATGCTTTGTGGAGTGTTGTCATTTTAATACTGTTAATCCACCCAATCTATGAGCAGGCATCCTCTTTTATTTCTTTCTTCTTCTTCTTCATTTTTTTTTTGGTTTTGGGGCCACACCCAGCAGTGCTGAGGGGTTACTCCTGGCTATCTGCTCAGAAATAGCTCCTGGCAGGTCCTGGGTTGGCTGCTTGCAAGGCAAGCACTACTGTGCTATCTCTCTAGCCCTCTTTTATTTCTTAAAGTAGCATTTGTAGCTTTCATGTAAAGTTCTTACATCTCTTTATTAAGCTTTTCCTAAAATTTTTGATTTTCTGAGGTAAATTAGTGAATAAGATTTATTTTGGATATATATTCATTCATTTTTATTATTTGTAAATAGAAAAGTCACTGACTTTAGTATACCATTTCATAACCTTTCACTTAACTATAAAAAACTATTGTTGGGGACAGATATAGTATAGCACTTGTCTTTCATGTAGCCAACCTGGGTTTGATACACAACATCCTATGTGGTGACCTAGGCACAAGCAGGACTAATTTTTTAATGCAGACCCAGGAGTAATCCTTGAGCACCACCAGGTATGGAAAAAAAAATAAAAATTATCAGCCCTAGGGTTTTTCTAAATGTAGTACCTTGTTTGCTCAAATTGTAAGAACATGACTTCTTTCCTTCTGTCTGAGTAAAGTATTCATGGTATTTCATTGAGGGTTTTTTTTTTTTATTGAGACTATTGTGGGAAAAAAGAGAAAGAGACTATCGTGAATTACAAGTCTTTCACGGTTTATTTCAGGCATATAGTGACAGAGTTTTAGGTCCATTTCTACCACCAGTGTTGACCTTCCTCCACCATAGATACTAGCATGCATCCCATACCACTACCCTTAGGCCCCTGGTCTACTAGTATAATGGTTCATTTTGTGTTTTACTTGTTATAGTTTGAATCTCTTGATTCTATTGTCGTTGATTTTGGCATAAGTATTTAGTTCTGACCTTTTCTTTTTTATACTCAATGTTCATGAGAACACTTGCCCCTTGGGTCTCATCTACTAAATTTTTTCTTTTCTCAATTTGTAGGAAGATGTAGAAATATAAGATAAAACAAAATGATTCATGCTCTAGGTACTATGAAAAAGACAGGAACCCCTATCTAGAAGATATAAATATTTTTTTTAAAGGGAAGTCAAAGTGCCGGAGAGATAGCACAGTAGTAGGGCGTTTGCCTTCTGCACAGGGGAACCAGGACAGACAGTGGTTCGAATCACGGCATCCCATATGGTCCACCATGCCTGCCAGGTGTGATTTCAGAGCACAAAGCCAGGATTAACCCCTGAGTGTTCTCAGGTGTGACCCCCCCCCCCAAAAACAAAACAAAAAACATAAAAAAGGGTGGGGCAGATGTGGCAAGTATTTTTGTTTGCTATTTGTTTTGTTTTGCTTTTGCATTGGTGTAGTAAATGTTGGGGAAATCAGTAAGAAAATTTCCTTGTCCTAAAATATAAAGGGTGATGAAGCATAATGTCCTAAGATCAACTACAGGCTCCAAGCATGTTTGTTGCCCAACCCCAAGGTCTTTCTTTACGGTCCCAGGAAAAATTCTACTCAGTCAAGGTTGTGGAAGTCAGTCTTCTATAATTAGAGATCTTGTTTTCTGCATAAACCCTACATAAAGCCCAGGTGTCACAAAGCATCTTCTGATTTCATCTCACCATTAGGTGGTGAGGAAGGGCAATCTATCCTTAGATCAATTTGTTGCTGTTTCCTCATTGTGGAGGTGTCATATGAACCTACCTTGGAGCAAGTTGGTGCAGCACAGCATTAGAGCCTCCTGCCAGGGGAAGTTTGATTCCTGATGCCAGGTTGGAATTCAGGGTTGAGGGTTGGACAGTTGATGTACAATCAATTGGAACCTAAGTCAAAGCCTCATGACAAATGTTCAGAGTGGAAGTCACTTCTGCATGTAAAATTTATGGGTTCTTATTCCTATTAAGAACATTTTTCTTTTTGTTTTTTGTTTGTTTGTTTTGGTTTTTTGGGCCACACCCATTTGATGCTCAGGGGTTACTCCTGGCTAAGCACTCAGAAATTGCCCCTAGCTTGGGGGAACCATATGGGATGCTGGGGGATCAAACCAGGGTCCTTCCTTGGCTAGCGCTTGCAAGGCAGACAACTTACCTCTAGCACCACCTCGCCGGCCCCAGAACATTTTTCTATATGTAAGATTTCACTATTTTAGTGTACCTATGCAAAAAGGAACAATGAGATACAATATTGCTGCTGCATTTGAAGGTAAAAATAACAAGCTAGATAGCTTCGATGCCCTGATTTTGAATATCCCAAGCAAGACATTTTTACTAGAGTTTCCTACTAACCAAATCCAAAAAGGAGGGGGGGAGGAGATGGGGAAGCTACCTCTACATATGGAAATAAATATTAAGAAATATAACTATGGGGCCGGGCGGTGGCGCTAGAGCTAAGGTGCCTGCCTTGCCTGCCTTGCCTGCGCTAGCCTTGGACGGACCTCAGTTCGATCCCCCGGTGTCCCATATGGCCCCCCAAGCCAGGGGCGACTTCTGAGCGCATAGCCAGGAGGAACCCCTGAGCATCACTGGGTGTGGCCCAAAAACCAAAAAAAAAGAAAAAGAAATATAACTATTAAGGAAATGTATCTACAGAAACATACAAAGAAAATATAGATACCCCTTTAAGTCTTTTGAGATAGCCTGAGGGGGATATAAATCCAGGACACATTTTTATCCCACAGTGGTCTTGTGAAGTTTGAGAAATAGTTCAAAATAGTCAGGGATCAGGTAGTGTCCTGGAACTGAGGGTCCCTCTGGAGCTTAATCCAGCAGCAAGTCACAGTCCAAAGTGAGGGGAGGTGGGAGAAACGGGCTGCATAGAATGAGTCAGCAGGGTAGTGGCTGCAGCTTCTTCCTTGGAGGAGAGATGGTGGGGCTTAGAGGGTGTCCTTTCACTTTGGGAGCCATGTGGCAGCTTGTTGGGGCAGGAGGAAGGTCCTTTGTTCTTCTCCTGGGTGAGAACGGTAGTGGTTTTGGTGCCAGAGACTGGAAAGTCCGAAGAGGGTTTTTTTTTGTTGTTGTTTTTTTGTTTTTTTTTTAAGTATATCCCACCACTGTCTTTGGGCCTGAACAATTTCCTTGGGTAAAACTGCTTTAAATCTTAAGGATGCTCCTTTGTATATAATTTCCTTTCATGATCTTGCTAATTTCAGTGTTAAATCTCTATGATTTTTATCTTTCTTATTAAGATGTGATGTGGGGTTTTTTCTTTGGGTCTCTTTTAATTGCTACCCTTCAGTCCTCCAGAATGTGGGTGCATTGTTTTTTCCAGCTTAGAAAAATCAGCAACAGTGTCTTTGACTGTTGTTTCTTAATTAGGGTTGTCTTCCTAGCTTTCTTGGGGCCTAATGATTCTTCTGTTGTTTCTCTTGAATTCATCTCAAAGTTCTCTTGTCAGTTATTTATTTAATTCTGAGATTTTTTTTTTCTGTTTTCTATGTTATCTGGGGGTTTTCTACGCTTTATGTTTGGATCTGTCCTGAGCACCATTACTGCTCTAGAAAGGTCTTCAGTGAATTTTTTATTTTGCCTACCAAGTTTTTCAGTCCTGTCAGTTCTCTTTTAAGTTTTCTCACTTCTGGGACTGCAAAGGTAGCACAGCAGTAGGGTATTTGCCTTGTATGAAGCAGACCCTGAATGGACCCTGGCTTCATCCAGCATTCCATGTGGTCCTTGGAGCCTGTCAAGAAGGATTTCATAGTACAAAGCCAGGAGTAACCCCTGAGCACTGCTGGAAAACAAAAGTTTTCTCATTTCTGCTCATATCCTCTGTGCTTTATTACAGTCTGTTACATTGTTTCTTTGAGTTCATTGAATATTTTAAGCATTTCCACTCTCAAGTTCTTTTTATTATATAGGGGGTGAGTACTAATTGGATCTTCAATATTATGATATTTGCCCACACATCATTAAGACCTTCTGTGCTACTTTACCATGGTTCTTTTTGCAACTGTCTTTCCTATGTCACTGTTAAGAGTCGTCTCCACTTCCTGAAAGGTTTCTGTATTTTTCCTAGAAGGCAGTCTGGGGGAGAGGTAAATTATTTTGCAACTGCTTACTTAGCTAGTCATGCCTTTGGATCACCAGTGATCTTTAGGGATGGTACTAAAATCTATTAGTTCAGGCAGATCAGATTCCTCCACTGCTGGTTCATATAAATGTCCCTCAGAGCTCCCACTCAAGAAGCCTCCTCAGTCACTTCTTTATCAGAAGTGGTCATGGTGTGTTATCTCGAACCTTGTCTCCAAGCCAAAGATAGCAGAATTCACTCAGATTTGGGATAGTCAGAGATTTTATTTGAATTAGAAAGAACAGAAAATTAGGATGCTTCAGGAGATACTCAGAGGAGACTGACCTATGAAATGGGTAGTCTTGCCAAATACTCTGCCTGGGTTTTTATTTGACATATTTCTTTTTTCCCAATTCTGGGCTTTTCTGTATTCTTTTTCCTCTGTGATATTGCTTCTAGAGGAAGAAATTCCGGGCATCAAGTGGTCTCCTCTCCTTAGGATAAAAGACCTAGTGAAAATCAACACACTACAGGAAGCACTATCTGTAAGGATCCTGTTTGTTGGCATTCTTTTTTTTATTATTATATGTATAATTTTTATTTTAATCATATTGGCTTACATATTGTTGACAATCATATTTTAGGTACAAATTAACATAAAAGCAGGGGAGCTCCCATCACCAAATTGTCCTCCCTCCACCTCCATTCCCATCCTACTTTCCATATCCTCTTCCCTAACCCCCGGGGTTGCTAAAGCAAGTG